>PVIJ01011983.1:0-51986 GCA_004024925.1 Scalopus aquaticus
GGAAGGGGAGGATAAGGGCACAAAATGGAAGAGAGGAGAATACAGGGGACCATGGAGATGGATCACGGGTGAATTGGTGGTCGGCTGCCCAAGGGGAATACAAAATGTAAAAGACATAAATAACAATAAAAAAAATAAAATAAAATAAAATAAAACTTGCTCCCTACAAAACTGGGGTCCATAGGCCTCCTGGTCATGGGTAAAAACAAAACATGGCAGGGCAAGGCCTGGAATTGGACTCCTCTCTTTTTACAAACACTCCCATCCTTCGTGGAATCCCGGCTTTGTCGGTCCTGTCTTAGGACTCTGCTATAACAACCATTCTATGTGTTCTCTCTAAGACAAAGATTCGGAGAGCCACTACTTCGTACTCCCCTGTGTCCTACACCATGGCCTGGCCCAGTTCGCTTGGGGCAAATTTCTATGGAATCTCACAGATTCTTTCAGTTATATCCAAGCCTGTACCTCCCGCCCATACCTGTTCTTTTTAACCCCTTACCTACCACCCTTCTCTGATAATGGTGTTACCCTTCCAGCTGCCACACTTATCACCCCCTGTGTTGACCATCACTATCTTCACAATCATTCTATCTTTTTTATTAAACAACAGATACAGGCTTGGATTCCTGCAAACCTTACAAGCCCCTGGAGGGCAGGTGCCCCTTAGCTCAACTAGTACATGCTCTAGACCACCGTAATAGAGTTCATCGCTTTTAGCCTCTTTGGTTGCTGGAATTATTCCCCTCATTTCTCTGGCTGCTACTGCAGCTCTGGCCACATCTGCTTTGACTACATCTCTCAAACAGCTGCTGAGGTTCATCAATATAGGACCAATTCCACTGAGGATTTTTTGGCACAGGCCCGTATAGATTCTTGCCGTCTTGACACCCTAGAGTCTGCTGTGCTGTGGCTTGGAAAACACCAGCAGGCTTTATGGACACGGTCTCTCCTCAAGCGTGACACCAGTTATGACCGGTTCTGGGTCACTGCTAATAATCTCACTTCTTTCTCCCGGACGTGTCAAAAATAAGGCCTGCTTCAGACATTTAGCTCTCCTTTATATACTCTGTCCAAGAGTTACAAACTAAACTTCTTCAGCTTCATGAGATCCAGCAAGAAACATCACAACAAACTACTGATGGTCTCCTGACCTTCTCTTCCTCAGCAGATCCCTGCACCTGGTGGTCTAGCCTTTATTCAGATTATCTTATGTCTCTTTGTTATTTTCCTTGCCTTTATCACAAGACGCTGGTGCTGCCGCCATGCTTGCTTCCACAGACAACAACAGTTGACGATTTACCAGATGACCCTTCATCAACTTCACCCCCATCCTCCCCTCTGCCCTAAAATCAAAAAAGGGGGACATATGGCCTTTCTACCACTTGGGGCCTCTGTGCCTGTGCATGTCTGGCCTCTTTGTGCACCCATGTGGGTGAAGGACTTGGATGAGGCGCTCCCACATGACAGCCTTAAGACAATGGCCCAGGTCACGAGGCTGCTGGGGAGGCCTAGGTAGCCGTTGACTGTGGCCATGGTCTGAGGCGGTCTGGGAGTAGCTCTGAAATGACGTCAAGTACCTGCACTGGACCCTACCTGTATTCATGACTGACAAATCCCCTCCAGTTCCCCATAAAGTTTATTACCCTTTGTCTCCCCTGGACCCTGCTCCTCCTTTCATTGTCACATAAACAATCATGTCTGTGTGTTACTGCTAGCAAATAGGAAGAGGGCTGCTCCCTGAACAGTAGAGTCTTGCCTTGCAAACCTGCTCCAGACTCATCCCTCAGCAAGGCCCCGGGGAGGTGCTGGCGCATTCCGACCCAACAGACAAACACTGTGATTTCACTTATAGATAGTAGATAAAACAAATGAATGAACAAAACAAAAACAAAGTCTTAGACTACAAGAACAAAATCATGGTTACCAGAAAGGAAGGCAGAGGTGAGATGGGTAAATTGGGTAAAAGAGGCCAAATGCAGTTGATGGACGGAAATCAACTTTTAAAGGTGAACTTACTTAGTGGAGTAGATACACATATGGATCTGTAAGTCTATATACCTGAAGTTACACAATATTATAAAGTTATGGTACTTCAATGAAAAGAAAATACAACTAATTTGCATTGAGGTTTTGCAAGACCTGGAGGCTAAATTTCCTTAAATTCTGTGGGCTTAATTCTGGCTCTATTTGTGAGATTTTATTCAAGCTGTGCAAAACTAATAATGAATAGAAACCAGATACCTAAAAGCAAAAACAAAACAAAGCGTGAGCTTTCCCCACTCCTTAGTATAAATGTCTGAGAAGACCCTCTTTAGTTGCTAAGGGACCAGTCACCAACAGACCAGCAATAGAGAGGTCATTTGGCTAGCTCTTCCGTGTACATGAGATAAAGGAGGGAGCTAGCTTTTACTGAATCTGATAAGCTAAGACCCTAACATTTAGCAGGTGGAAAGATAACTCTTTTAATTTTACAGGACTGAACTGAAATAGGAATTGCATGTAAATGTATTTTATGGGGTTGAGAGGTAAAGGAAGAAAAGTGTTATATGTCCCATTCACACTGACTAAATGATTTCCATGGATTACCTTATTTTATTCCAATTACTCAGCTAGGCAACTAGTATCGTTCCTATTATATAAAACAGAAAACACTCTCAGAAAAATGAAATTATTTGCCCAAAGTCACTGGGTAATGGGGGTTGAAGAACAGGGAAAAGAATAGATCTAGCCCAGAATATATCTAGTGCATAATAACTGCTTGTTAAATATTAGTTGACTCTAAATCTCTCTTATTATAGTGACAGAAACTAATTATGTAGCTTATGAATGGGTACCTTTTAGCCTCTAAATATTCAAACTATCTAGGAGTTTTTGGTTAGTAGTGTTAACAATTTTTCCTAGTGAATAAGATCTTTAAAATTAATCTTCAAGATGACTCAACTACATGTTTTTCTAAGTTATTCAGAGTGATTTCATGTGAGCTATGACAAGTTGGTGTTGCTTTCCAATGACGTTTAAATAAATGTTCTCCGAAACGAAAATGGATATATGTCAGCAAGAAATCTGGTGCTGGAAAAGACAAATGGGTTCTTAACTCCCCAGGCTGACAGTTTTGAATTTTGGAAGATGGAGAAAGTAACAGGATAACTACTCATCTGGAGCTAGCTCTGAACAAGAAGGACAAACAGGATGGTAAAATAGAAGAAACTAACATAACCATGTCACGTGAGATTGGTTGAGCTAGCTAGCAACAGTCATTTGTTCCACTTGGCCAGAAATGAATATATTTCCACCTTTTTTCCTCTGCATTCCCACATTTTAAAGGAAACCAACTTGGAAGTGGGAAATGTTATCAAAAGTATACCTGTATATGGAAAATCATATTCTGAAATGCAGGTCTATTTGGTGTCATTAGAGGAGAGTAGACAAGGGGTGGAAACAGTTCTTCCTCTGAAGGGAAGTGGCAGAGTGTCAAGGTTTTCATTTGGCACTATATTCAGATCCTGGCTTTGGGACTTAGGCAAGCTATCTTCTTTGCCCTTCCTCTCTCCCATGTGTAAAATGAGAATTAATAGTACCTACTTGATGGGTTGTGCATATGGAAGGAAATGGTGCAGGCCACCTTGCACCACTGAGTAAGAGCTCAGTGTACTTCAGAATCAGTGACTGATACTAGTTAATAGGAACACATTTTTAAGAGCATAGTACATTCCAACATTGGATCCAAAAAGATGAAATGCATTGCAGTTCAGCTTTGCAAGTACACTAACATTAAAATTAAAATCAGAACACTTATTTTGACAGTTACTACTTTAATGTCAATTGAATGGGCACAGGGCTACAGGGCTACTTTTCAGTAATGTGACTTTTAATCTTACCACTGAGCACAGTGGTTTCCCTGGAAAAATTTTAATTATGGACTTTACATTTATCCCTACTTCCTTTGTAAGACACAATAGGTATGACTTTGGAATCCCCTAGCAAACATTCCTTCTACACTACTGCATCATGTTTACACCCTTATTATACTGACTCACTCAAGCAAGAAACGAATGTTAGTATGGCCACATTAAACCCACTGCAAATCAGTTTCCAGCTACCTGAAATATAAGTAGATCTGTTTTGAAAATGTGGGAGATTTCAGTCCTGAGTGAGAATAACTTGAGACTTGGAGGAAAAGAATGCCACCGCAGAAATCATGTCTACAAACTGTTTAGTCAGTTTGTGTTTTGAGAGGAGGAAGTGGGTTTTGAATTTTGCAATTTTTCAAATTGTTTTTGTCCTATCAATTCCTGATAGTAGAAACTGGAGAACATTCCTTTTAATATTTCAGAAGCTTAATTTACAAGAAAGACCCTGTTAATGGGTGTTCTAACATTGCCCAACAAGTTCAAAAAGTGAGGTGAATGAGGAAAAAGTCTCCATTTTCAAATTGACCAAATATAAAACTTGTTTCCAGGAGGGTAAGATCTTAGGGAATCCTGGCTCTAATGTCTTTGGGACTTTTTTCCCAGTGTTGCGATATAATTGACATACAGTCCCTTGTAAGTGTAAGGTGTACTGTATAATGATGTAACAAACATATATGGTAAAATGATTAGCACAAACATTTAACATCCATCTTCCTCAGATAGTTTCACAAGTTTTTTTCCTTGCTATGAGAACTTTTACATTATACTCTTAGCAACTTTCAAATATACTATACAGAAGAAGTACTAAGTATAATCATCGTTTTGTACATTATATACTTGGTACTCATTTATCTCCTAACTGGAAGGTTGTATCTTTTGACTGCATTCATCTAACTCTGCCACCCTCCCTGCCTCAGGTACAAATCTGGGACATTACTATTGGCAACTGAAGTCCTCAGAGGAGGGATTTCATCTTCCCACTAAGGAAAGCAGAGTCAAAGAAGGCTTTCTTTGTAAGGATTTGTGTTTGTTTTCCGATCCCCACTTCTCTTTACAGCTCGAGGGATCAAAGGAAAAAATTAATATTTTGATACATTTGAATAAGCAAAAGGCAGCACTTCAAGATTCTGAAATCAGGCCTCCCTGGTGGCACAGCGGTTGCACACTGCGCTGTGGAGCGGTCTGCAGCGCGACATGAGTTCGAAGCCCAACAGAGGAAGATTCCCACATGGTGTGGAGACCTCTCCTGCCTTGCCTGCTGCTCCCCTCAGCAGTGTATTTCTGATCTGCCTGTTCTGCTCCCCACTCTGTCTCAGGTGAACCCTCCCGCCGGCCCACGCCTCTGGCCTGTACCCCAGCTTGTATGTATAAATAAATAAATCAACAAGATTCTGAAATCAGACAAGTCAACATTTGTACAATCAAACAAAAGCCACTACATTTGGGGGAAAAAAACCACATCAATACTGCCTGTTAAATCCGGGCATAATAGTATATCAAGAGTGATCCTATCCTCTCCTGGCTCAGCCTCTAAGTGCTTAAGAGATGATGATTAAAAGGGACTGGGTCAGAAGCATATAAATTCTTATCTCAGGAATGGTCTGAATAATTGTAAAAGTTCCCGCTGCACTACAGGATCTTCTTCAGTATTTACTAGCTGAGTGACCCGGGTATATCACAACTTTCAAGGTCCTAGTGTTTTCACTTGTAATTCGGAGCCAAAGGTACCAACTGATCCTGTGGTGTGGGGACGATTAATTCAGAAACCAGGGGAGCATTTATGTTTAGCGTTCTGGGATCTAGCAAGCATTCAACGTTAGCTATTATTTTTACTGTTATTTGCATGTGTTAGGGAAGACTCATAGTTCTCACATTCACAAGACAAGACATTCTAGGCAACAAACCATCCCCTGCCAGTACCCTATAATGTAAAACAATGGTGCCAATTGCATGGCTGAGAACTGGGGATCTGGGGTCACCTCTACTTGCCTCCAACCAAATTAGAAATATAAGAGCAATTTAATGTTTTTCCACCTTTAAGTTAAAGGCATTCGCTTTAAAGACTTGATCTACAGTCTTAGTATATAGCCCTTGCACTTTTTTGATGTTAAAAACTTTGATGAAACGTAGCTAAGTCGTTGCGAAATTAAAAGTTGGCAATTCTGGGCCTCGAAATAACGTGAAAAAACCCAAATTCAGACCAGACCTCAAGACCCTCCTCCCGTCACTCGCAAGCGGGCGCAGATCCACGCACCCGGCGGAGGAGACAGACTCCGCAGCAGCCTCCTAGAGCTCGGCGCTCGGAATGGATGCGGGTCTAGGGCGACAGCAGCGGGAGGCGGGGCTCGGTTGGAGCCAGCCCCTTAGAACGCGATCCTACCCGCCAACTGGCCTCGGCGCCCGGAGCTTCAGCCAATCCTCAAAGCCTCTGGGAGAGCCCTGGCCAAGTAGAACCGAGCCGAGCCAATGGGCGGCCGCCTTAAAGCCAGATGCCGCGGGGGGGCGTCCCCGCGGGTCTGGTTGGCGCCGGTGAAGCCGGGTAGCGGCTGTGCCTGTCCTTGGACGTCCCGGCCTGAAGGCAGCAAAACCCAGCCGCAGCCTGCCGGGCCTGGAGGGTGTGGTTGGCGGGCGGCGGCAGACAGGGTTTCGCCGGGAGACTGGGCGTTGGCGGCGGCCGGCCGTTTGTGAAGTCAACCAGTTCTCGAGGGCGGCCCCCAGATTGCCTGCATCACCTTGGGGCGGGGGTCGCTTCTAATAGGGATTTACCGGCGTAGCCTGGACCTACGGAATGTGAAATCCAGGCATGAACCCTAGGTGACTGTCGTGCGCTCTTACGTTTCAGAACTAACCATAGTGAATTTAGAGTGAGGGCAGAAAACCAGACTGGATTAGGGCTAGGCAACAGCTCCCTATTTCTGATAGGGAAGAGCAGTGTGTTCTTCGGCTCTTTCTGCCAGCGTTTTAAGGCCTTACTCAACCTAGGGCCATTAGTTGGAGCATGTGTAGAATGAAACGGTGCTCTCCGACCTACCTTCTCATGGAGCTGCGGTGACAAAACGACAGGCCCAGCAGACTATAGAAGCGTATGAAGACGGCATTATTTCCGAATGAGAGTATAACCTTAATCTCATCCAGCCTTATATACTGAATTGACAGATGCGGTCTTCGTATTATTTAGTAACATATATGGGACACCTGCTGTGCGCCCAGCATGGAATTTGGTGGGAAGGATTTGTAGGGGATAGAAACTGGAGACTTGAACACCAAATAGAAGGCCTCCTAGTCATCTGGCTTGGAGATGGTGGGGTGGGGGTGGGAGGTCTGGTCTTCAGTGGTGACAACAGGAATAAAAAAGATAGAGAAATTAAGTTGATGATGGAAAGAATGAGGAATCGAAAGTTTCTCAACTCAGAGCCCAGAATACAAATTTGAAAGGCATCTTTTGAAAGGACAACAAGGGATCCGAGTAAAAAATACCCTATGAGGAGCTGGAAGTCTAGATTGAAGCTCATCTCTCACTAGAGATAATTGAGAGGTTTTCAGAATGCTTAGAGTCATCTGAGCATCCTAAGACGGGAAAGGTGTTTGCATTCCTGTAGGTTAGCCTTGAGGAAACCTCACAATTAGGCCATGATATCAAATCAGAGAAAGTGATCTAGTAACACATGAAAACACTTGACAATAAAAGCCTGTTATTATTCACACCAGTGAAGGAAACTGTCAGACATGATCATTGCCGACTCCTGCCTCCATCAGAGGCCATAGTCACAGGCCTCCGGGCTGTTCTTCAAGTAGAGATCTAAGAAACCTCGAAGGGCCTTTGCGTCAACGAAGAGGGCCGATACCGCAGGGTCTTCCCTCATAGCTGCCATCCAGAGCTTAAGTTTCGGAGTGTGGTCTACATACCTTTGGGAGGAAGGAAGAATAACGGTATAAGCTAGGTTAACTATGGAGGAACTAGCATGTCCTGTATATCATCATTCTGTAATTTCATTTTGTTTTCCTCTAACCTTTCAAAAATATTTCTTTAAAATGCATGTAATCATAGAATATTAAATTAGAAGATATTATACAGGTCTTTGTTTCATGGAAGAGACTCTAGGACTAGATTATGACTTGCTCAGCATGTTAACTTGTTCAAACTGAGAGACTGATAACTTTAAAACATGAGAACACAGAAGACAACCAAGAATGTTATTTGTGATTCTACAGCCAGATTGTGCCTACAAGTAACCCTGAATAGCTCTAAGCTCTAAGAAGTGAGAGTAACCAAGGTCGCCACCAAGTTCAAATCATTTAGTTTGAAAAACAGTGTGTGAATCTTGCTGGTAAATGGGAGGTAATACTGGTCATACATTACTACATAGCATCCCTTTAAAACTTTACATCCTTGTGAATTTTTACCCAGGTGAGTTAAAAATTTCTCACCTACCCAGGGTTGGGGAGGAGTGAGGTGTAGCTATATGACGTGCCATGGTTAGTCCAGGACTCTCCTGTCTGCTTGCTCCCACTCACACAGTTGTATGAAATATTTTCATTTTTGTTTAGAGAAAAGGTCAGTATGTATTATTACAATTATTATAATACTAACATGCACAAAATACTCAAATGTCTTACTCATTTAACTCCATTGCTTCCAGCCGTTCAAACCAGGGCCAGATGAGGTAGTCGATCATAGAAAGGGAACTGCCACCAAAATATGTTGTCTTCCTACTGGTCAAAACCTGCACATTAAACAGCATAACAATAATTATTTTGTGTATTTAGTAAAGATTCATCACCAAGAATAATGTGAGTTAAGTAGAGCAAGGAGAGCTTTTATCCTGACAAATCCAAGTTGACTTTTATCTGATCAGGTTAAGTTTTAAAATCTATTGGTATGGGATGAAGCAAAATAAAATAAATTGGAAGTGGGAAAAACAATAAGCCACAGAGTACAAGATATTTGTAGCACATATCAAAGGCCCTAGATTCACAACCGAAAGAACTCCTGGGAATCATTAAGAAAAAGGCAGGCAACCTATTAGAATACTGAGTAAGACTTCAGCATCACAAAATATGATATCCAAATAGCCAATAACCATTTGAAGAAGTGCTCAATTACATTAGTCATCAGGGAAATGCAGATTCCATCCAGAGTATCATATTACTGCACATCCATCAGAATAGCTAAAAAGAACAAGATAAAGTTAGCAAGGATGTGGAACCACTGCTGAGAGGAATGGAAATTGATACCACCCATGTTTTAACAGTATGTGCTAAAGATGAATGCAGGCATACTTTATGACCTAGTATTTCTACTCCTTGGAGATGTGAACATAGGTTGGCCTAAGGACCTCTGTAAGAATGTTCACTGCAGCACTATTTGTAATAGCCCAAATATGGAAATGTTTACTGTCCCCCAGGAGTCAAATGGATAAACTGTGGTGTAGGCTCGTTGAAACACTATACCAAGAATAGGAATGAACTATATACAGCATAGAAGACTATCACATGCCTAATAATGACCCAGATGAGTGCATGCTATAAGATTCCATTTGTATAATATACAGAAACAGACACCTTGCTATGGGTGCTGGTTCATTGGCTGTGTTCACTTTGTGAAAATTCATCAAACTGTAGTCACGCTTTGGGTACTTCTCTGTGTATAACACATCAATAACAAATTTATTTAAAATTGCCAAATTACTTGCAAACTGAGCACAATCAGTATATTTATGAAATTTAGGAAGATGAATTGTTATTACGGTTTTGCCAAAGGGGTGAACTGAGAATATTATCTGGCGAATTAAAACCAAACCAACTTACCCTTTATAAAACATCCATAGTTTTTCTCAAAGCTCATATAACATTCTGAACTGTGGACTATTTATATCCACTTGAGTATTTCTCTTTTGTCTACTACAAAACTAATCATCTCGGAGAAAATGGAACTACATCTTACTTTCCATCCCCCCCCTCCCCCCCACCCCATCCCCCACCCTCCCATTTAGCAGAGTGCACTGTAATTCCTAGGCACTCATAATTATACAATAAATCAAGTCTGATTCTACCCTTAAACTGTAGTGACTTGTAATTATATTATTCATAAATAAAATTAAGCATGGCAGTTTCAATTAGAAGGAATTACATTCTCTGCAGTCTAATATGTGGAAATATTACTACTCGCTTTAAAGCATGAGTTCTTAACCTGGAGTCAATGAACTAAGATGGGGAAAATAAATTACTTGACCCCTGTACCTACTCACCCAAATTTAGCAGTATTTCTATTATGAAAAAGACAACACATCATAGCCAATTTAATGATCTATCTAAAGCATTTAAAAACAATATTCTGAAAAGTTCATAGACTCTATCAGATTGCCAGGTAGGTCCACAACAGAAGTCTTGACCTTCAAAGAAACAATATTCTCTGACCATAATTTAATTAAATTAGAAAAAAGGTAGTTTAGGAAATTTAAAAAGTACACTTATAGTTGATAGGAAAAAGAGAACATTGCAATGGAAATGGCAAATTCAAATAAAATTTTTTGCAACTGAACAGATATAATATTGCACGTTAAAGCTTATGGGGGGTGGGAGACCTCTCTGCTGGTTAAGTCTCAGTGCTATCACTGCTAATGCCTGAGTTCGAACCCTGGGCAGGGAGCTAACCCACACATGACGCAGCAGACCTCTCCTGTCTCACCCACTGCTCCCCTTAGCAGTGTATTTCAGTAGATCCGCCTGTTCTGCTCCCCACTCTGTCTCTGGGAATCCTCTCACACTCACCTCCCCACACCTCTGGCCTACACCCCAGTTCTTCTACACAAAATAAAATAATAAAATAAACATTAAAAAAACTTACAGAATACTGCAAAGGTGACATTTAGAAATATATGGTAATTGATGCATTAAGAAATCAAGAAGTAGTAAAAATAAATGTATTAGTTCCTGAGTCATTTAGTAAAAGAGCAATAGTAAATGAAGTAATTATAGGAAAAGTACATGCTAAAAATAGTAAGTAGTAAAATTAACACTAGAGGATTAAGAAAAAAACATACATATTACTTGAAAAAACTACACTCTACTAATACTGATCAAGAAAACAAAAAAAAAATACAGAGGTCATATTAGAAATGAATACAGGTATATGGTAGTATGTAGCAATATTTTTTTAATGTATATATTTTTATTGTTATTTATATCTTTTACATTTTTTATTCCCCTTGGGTAACCCACCACAAGTTCACCCGTGATCCATCTGCATGGTCCCTTGTGTTCTTTTCTACTCCATTTTGTGCCCTTATCCTCCCCTCCCCCGGCCCCCTCCCCACCCGTTGAGTGTCTCTCTCCTATTTGGTTTCCTTATAGTCCTGTTATAAGTGAAACCATTCGATATTTTTCTCTTTCTTTCTGGCTTATTTCACTGAGTATGATCCCCTCTAATTCCACCCATGTCACTGCAAATTGCATGTGTTTATCTTCTTTGAATGCTGAATAGTATTCCATTGTGTATATGTACCACATCTTCTTCTTAACAATTAACAAACTAGTAACAGAACTTTCTTAATGAAAAAAAAAATAAAGCTTTCTGAAAAAAATCTACAGCAAACTATATGCTTACTGATAAAATGTTAGGATGCAGTTTATGTCTCAAGGCCAAGAACAAGATTCCACCAAAAGGCCCGAATGGCAGCTCTTCCCCAAAGGAGGTAAACGTATCTGGGCATCCCCAAGTTTCTGTATAACTCATGGCAAACTCTTGGCAGTAGGAAATGTTTATTATATGAAGGAGAAATAAGAACACAGAATGGTATCCCTGCTCTGATTAACTATGTTAATTTTTTTAAATATATGGATAAAGAACTGGGAATAAACATAGAAAAATGAAAACAGGTGACAAATGATGGAAATAAGGATTGAAATTTATTTTTTCCTTGTTATTTTAATGTCAATGCCACCAAATGTTTTGAAGGCATGCCCATAACAAAACATGTTTTGATGTTTATACCAAACATAAGCGCTTACAGTAATCTGTTGTAAAATTTCTTATCTGGTATTATTACTAATTGCTATAAAGTGATTTGGGAAATGAAAATATGAAGAAAGAGCAGAAGGAAGAAGAGGGTGGCTATAATGTATCATTTACTCCAAAAAAGGCTGGAAGAAGCAATTGATTACCTCCTCTAGCTTGCTGAATTCTTTCCGCAAGTCCTCCTTCAGGCCAGCGCAGTTGTCCTTGTTTTCATTTCTATAAATGCCTGCTATCAAAGGTGGTACCTAGACAGAGAAAAACTTATCAGTCTGAGGGTAACGATAATGGACCCCTCAAAAAAGCATCCGAGGGTGTTCACAGACCCAGCATCAAAGGGGCACTGTTTTCTGATCTTGAAAACAGGTTTACTTATAGTCTGAGATGCTGTTTGGTCAGATTTTATAAGATGCAAATAAAAGAACCCATTTTGTCAAGTTTGAGCCAAAAAAGTCTTCAAAGGACATTAGGTGACTCATGGAATTGTGGGAAAGCTGAATAAATAGGCATGAAATTAAGCTGGAATGTTCCCAAGTGATGCTCAGCACCAGCCTGATGGCGAGAAGCACCGGTGAGTTGAGAACAAGGTGCATTGCTGTGTGGCTGCCCGAAGCTGGGCCCGGAAGTAGCTAATGCCGCTGGCAGGGAAGATGATTCTGCCCTGTTCCTTAAGGCTGGGAGCTCTGCCACTAGCCTCTCTCACCAGCAGACCTGGCCTCCCACACCAGGCCATTTCTCACACTACTCACTTCTGAATTGAGCTCTGCCATGTTTGTCACCCACAAGAAGAACCAAGGTCCCAGGCCCTGGCTGCAGCTGCAAAGGGAACTAGAGGTAAGATAAATGCTGACACACCCGCTATTATGCTATTATAAAAATAGCAGCTGCTGCTATTCTGATGTCCACAGTTGCTCATTTCATAACACTAATTGTTTGAACTAACTGTTTGAACTAAACTGCAATAGTGATACCGATTTAAATACAAACAGCTCTTCCGCAGGAATGCCCTTTAGTCAGTCAGCTAAAAGCTACTGCACTCTACGTGCACACTAGGTGCTCAGCAGTAGACACTGACTGGAACAACAGCTAACACTATTTGCTCCAGGTGTTTTATATTAGCTGACTTTTGTCGATGAAGAGGGAACAATGATTATACCCATTTTACAAATGATGAGATGAGGCAGAGAGGGAAGGTAATTGGTGACTTCCTCACAGTTACACAAGGTAGAAGTGTCAGAGCTGGTCACAGACCTAGGGTGAGCGAACAGCAACAGGACCAACGCCCTCTTGAGTGCACAGCCCCCGTGCAGTCCACAGTGAGGGAGACAGGTGGCCACTGACAGGGGTAAGTCAGCACAGGCAGGGACACGGCTGGGCGCTAACTCACCCTAGACAAGCTTCTAGAAGGCAGCAATAGTAGAGCACATACAGATACACCCCACTTTTGAATGTTCACATCATGCCATGTCACTTTTGCAAAAGGGGACTCCGTGGTGGTGCAAGGGGTTAAGTCTCAGCACTATGAAGCTATCGGCAGCCACTGCAACACCAGTTAGATCTCCAGCCAGGGAGCTGACCCACATGGTGCAGCAGACCTCTCCTGTCTCGCCTGCTGTTCCCCTCAGCAGTGTACTTCAGTGGATCCACCTGTTCTGCTCTCCACTCTGTCTCTGGTGAATCCTCTCGCCCACCCACCCCCACACCACTGGCCTACACCCCAGGTCTTGTATGCATAAATAAATAAATCCTTAAAAAAAAAGTAAAAAAAACAGGCTCATATTAGTACCTGTCTTAGCCCTCCAAAAGAGATCTGAGGAGGATGTTTGCTTTGACAACAAAAGACAAAAAGCAAAAAGCGTTCAGTGTTTGCTTTGTAGCCGCACACACCCCAAGCAGCCAAAGTGGCACCACTAAGCTCCCTCCAGGGAATACCACACAGGCTGTATGTATATGAATTCACCCCTGCTTTTGCTATATGTTAGTGTCAGGTGTTATTTGGTATGATTTTTTTTTTTGGTATGATTTATTTTTAGGGGATCTGGGAATACTAAAAAAAAAAAATTCCCATGTAAATTAACAGTAGTGCTTCTTTAGTTTATACCATTTGGCTTATGAAAGATTCCTTAGGAATCTTCTACTTCCAGAGAGCAGAGGAAACCTGCATGTGAAGAGGACTTGTACATAACCAGACAGAATGAGAAGAAAGGAGGCAGCCTGCAGCAGGCATCCTAACTATTGCTTCCAGCAATAGTTGAGAGAGAGGGTGGTAAAGTTTGGGAAAACTAAAAAAGTTCAGTATGGCTGGAAAATAAAGTGTCAGGAGCACAGTGAAGTTTAGAGAGCTCAGTAGGGACTGACTCATGAATGGGCTTGAAGGACATGTCAGAGTTGACAAGAGCACAATCCTCTCCCAAAACACTGCATCATAAATGACAGCACTGACTTAGCTTAAAACAAACCAAAGTTTTCAAAGGACCCGAAATTTCTTCTACATACCTTAGAAAATAACTCAAAGTCCATCTTTTGGCAAGCCTTCGCATACGGGTCTGCTGGGAACAGCTTCTTCCCTGGATATGCTTCGTCCAGGTACTCACAAGTGATGGCGGATTCACAGATGAGTTGCCCCTGACTGTTTTCCAGAACTGGCACCAGACCAAAGCGGTTCTTCTGAAAGAACCATTCAGGCTTATTTTTCAGGTTGATGTTGATGACTTCATGCCTAAATACAATGAAGAGAGTGAAACAATGTATTTCTGACTAAATCTGACTAAATTTCTGGCTCTATACGACACTTAACTGATCAGACCCCAACTTTAGGAGTCCACTCGGCCTTGATGACTTCACCCCAATTCTCACTTCCTCGAGTCAAATGATCAGCGAGTCCTGGCAGCTGCATCTCCAAATCAGATTATGATTTTATCCACTTCTCAGCTTTAACACCACCACCATCTGCCATCTATGACTAGCCTGTGTCTACTGTGGATTTCCCACAGTCCCTTCTCAATTCATGGCCAGTTTGGACTTTGACAACAGTCAACTCAGTCAGGATACCATCTGCTTCCAAGCCCAGACTGGTCCTCACAGCAAAAGAGGATAAACTCTAAACCCCTCTCCATGGCATGCAAAGCACATTTGATCTGGCTCCTACTTACCTGTCACACCTGTTTCCTAAGACTTTGCCTCTGGCCATTATGATCTGGCCACACTCTTCTATTCCCACCTTAAAAGTGTTGGCACTTGCTGGCCTGTGCCTTTTTTCACTCCCAGGTCAAACACCACATCCTAAGAGAGATGCTGCTTCAGCAGCTTTGAAGATGCAGAGAGCCACCATGTTCAATGATCATCTTGTTTTACCTTCTTCATTGACTGAATGTATCTGCAATTATTTTGTTCATTATTTACACATTTATTATACATTACCGCCCCCAAACATAAGCTCCGTGAAAACAGGATTCTTGATGTGCCTCATACTTCATATTAATATACGTGTAAAAGCAAAATTTTCAATAAACTAAAATTTATTGAAAATTTTGCTTTTACAGACCTCTCCTGCCTCGCCCGCTGCTCCCCTCAGCAGTGTATTTCCATCGATATGCCCATTCTGCTCCTCACTCTGCCTCTGGTGAACCCTCTCACCGCCCCACACCTCTGGCCTGTACCCCAGCTTGAATGCATAAATAAATAAATCTTAAAAAAAAAGATACTTCATTTTTGGCTAAGAGGTAAATTAATTAAGGCTTTCCTTTATTTTTTTAAGATTTTTTAAATTTTATTTATGCATACAAGAACTGGGGTGTAGGCCAAAGGTGTTGGGGGGAGAGGATTCACCAGAGACAGAGTGGGGAGCAGAACAGGCAGATTGACTGAAATACACTGCTGAGGGGAGCAGCAGGCAAGACAGGAGAGGTCTACTACTTGGAACTAAACATTCCTGTTTTTATAAGGAATTTTTAAAATCCACTCATGGAATAAAAGGTAAGGCTAAATCACAGGTGACATTCAGGCTATATTCAGACTGTAATTAAATCTGATTTGTAGCTTGCCTCAGATTATGGAGGAAATAAGAGAAGGAAGGTTTCATATAATTGTCAAAGCTGGGTAATTGTACAACAGATTAGTCACTGAAAAATATACGCCAACATCTTTTGTTTCCTATTTCCCCACCCACTGCAGCTAGAACATCATTTAGTTTGAGGACTTAAATATGTAATCATCCATGGAAACAAAGGAGCAGTCAATTTGAACGTGTGTGTGTGTGCATATGCGGGTGTGTATTAAAAGGTTCATGAGCTGACAAATTACTAGATATTCATATATAAACCACTGCAAGAAAAACAAAATCCCTGCCAAGGAATTGTCAACATTTCTAAAAATGTATACTATGAAAACAAAAGGGAGACCCTGGGCTTTGTGCTAAGATGCGTACATTTTGTTGACCTGGTGTTATGAACCAGTAAGTCAACACATTTGCCCCAAGTTGAAACATGTACCTTTTAGAGAAAACCAGGCTTTCTTAGTTTATGTCACAGGGCAAAGATCTAGTGCCTTGCTGATGTATGTCTCCTGGGGATCAAACTTAAAACGGACCCATGAAAGTAGACGATCCCTGTTGCTTACACTATCTGGCAGCTGGACCAATCCCCACCACTCATTACACTGTTACAGTAAAATAATTTTTTAAAGGTTTATTTTTATTTATTTATGCACATAAGAACTGGGGTGTAGGCCAGAGGTGTGGGGGGGGGCAGTGGTGAGAGGATTCGTCAGAGACAAAGTGGGGAGCAGAACAGGTGGATCTACTGAAATACAGTGCTGAGGTGAACAGCGGGTGATACAGGAGAGGTCTGCTGGGTCACATGGGTCAGCTCCCTGGCCAGGAATTGACTCAGGCTGCAGTGGCTGGCGATACTGTCATAGTGCTGAGACTTAACCCCTTGCGCCACCAGGAGACCGTACAGGAAGATAATTTCAATTCTCTTTTGGAAAACTGTCCCAGTGAGTAAGGTAGTTTTCAACCTAGAGTTCTGGGAAGGCCAATAAACCAGAACTTTGTGCCCCTGAATTCAGCTGTGTTCTGCCCTAGACTTTTCAATTATATAAGTAAGACTCACAAGATATGTTGCGGCCTAGACTGGCCCATATTGTTTTGACAAGGTCACTTTATGGGTTAAGAGCCCTCAAGGAAGTGTTCCTATAAAAGTCAGGATGCGCTATTTCTGCTCGCAAACAATTTAAGTATAATATTCCTGTAATTTCAGGTGAGAACAATAATTAAGTTTCTCCACTGTGCCTGCATGCACTAGCCTTTCTCACTGCCTAAGACCATATGATTAGGTCCAGACACCTAGATGTCCTTCTGATAGTGAAGTATCCTTGTTTAAAACAAAGAACATTTACTACCTTCCCCTATTTTCCCTCCTTGCCTTGGAAAAAATCAGCATATAGTTCCTTAGATTATTTCCTCCAGAGATTAGCATAAGATGGTTTCTTTTATTAAGGTCTTAGTTTCAGACAATAGGTATTAAGACAGCAGCCTAGACCCTAGGCCTAGGGCAAAGGTTGAAAATTATGTCCTGAACCTTACTGGAATTTAGATTATGTCTTGTACCTTACTGAAATTTACATCAAACAATAGACATTTTTTCAGAAGTTCCTTGATTCTCCTCAAAGTATGCAATTGATTATGTATCTAAATATCTGTAACTACCCTACCATTGTCTGTAATTAATTTTTCTTTAAAGTTATGCTTATTAGCCTACTTTTGATGAAATAAAAACCCTGCTCTTGGGGAAATAAAGGGGGAACAGCCTGATCACACTCCCCGGTGTGTGCTGTCTCTCACTCCCTCCCCTTTCCCCCTCTCAACATGCAGAAGCCTTCTCCACCCTCCTGGGGACCCAACCTTAGTCAGAGCCAGCCTCCGACAAAGATTTATCTTTTTTAATCCAATTTGAATTAGATCTTTCTTATAGTAAAAAAGTTCTGACCATCACAGTAAGTATTACAGTATTTTGGGTAATAATCTTTTGCGCATAAATGTTACTAAATGTTGAGTATCTTGTTTTTTGTTCAGAATAATTTTGTCCAAATGAGATGCAAATCTTAGCAATGGTTCATCCAAAATAACTCTTTTTTCTTTAAAATGCACAGAACATTTCTTTAGGGCAAAGAATTGCCTACCTAATTAATTCTCCCTCTAGAAAACTAAAATTAGTTCATAAAATTAGTTTATTAGCTTGTCTATAAGTGCATAGATAAAAAGTTCCTTAAGAATGGGCACTATGTTTTAAACTACCACAGAGGGCCTCCCTGGGGGAGGGGTTAAGTCCAAGCACTGCCAAGCTATCGCCTGCCACTGTGGCCTGAGTTCAATCTGGGCCACATGCTGCAGATGACTTCTCTTGTCTCCCCCACTGTTCCCTTCAGCAGTATATTTCAGCAGATCCACCTGTTCTGCTCCCCACTCTGTCTCTGGTGAATCCTCTCATCCCCAGAAGCTCTGGCCTACGCCCCAGTTCTTGTATGCATAAATAAAGAAAATAAATCTTTAAAAATAAACTGCCACAGAGCCTTCCACATCATGGGTATCTGCGATATCTTGCTCAGCAGTTTCCAAAGGTCATTGGAAGGGAGGGGATTCAAAGGATACTTGTCATATATAATAGCATTGACATGACTGACTGATAGAAAGGTGGGGGCAATATCAGCCACTTGTTTACAAAGACACTGATAAACAGACATGTCAAAGGCAAAACTCCTGGCTGTGGAAAGGACCTACCTACATCAAAATTAACAGATAGTCCCAGTAAGGTGTTCCTGAAAAAGTGGCATAAATATAGATACCAAAGTTAAGGCAATTTGATACGCATTGACTCCAAGCCTGTGGTCCTGAAGCCTTCTCCTGAGTCTCCTCCAGCTCCTGCCCTGAGAACCAGCATCCCCTCCTCCTTGCAGATGGACTGATCCCTGGGTTTCTCCCAGCAGTGTCCCACCTACTCTGCTGTGTGAGTCTCCTGAACTTTGCCAAGAGGTTCATTATCTTTCTCCCCTTTTTGCCAATTTCATTATATGACTATACTATTTTGCCAATTTAATTATACGATTATATTATTTTGCCAATTTAATTATATGATTACAGTATTTTAATGTGGATTCTCCCCCAATAAATTCACATGTGGCTCTATGAATTTGGCTTGAGTCCGGAGTGGAACCTTCCAGCTTCCTGAAGTTAGCCTTCCAGAGACTATGAACCTCATAAACCTTGAACCCTGGCCTCAGAGGAAGGCGACTTGACTAGTGCACATGTCCACTGATATATCATATGCTCCTAGCCTTGCTAGTTTCAGAGAGGTTTAGCAAAAGACTGGACTTTGAGGCAAGGACATGTTGACTCAACCAACCACCCAACCTGCAGGATTATGGACAGTACAGTTAGCTCAGCACTCTGCTAGGAGGATCAAGGCCTGGATTCAGAATCAGGGTAAATTAGCCACTATTTGGAAAAGGATAATGTACTCAGAGTAACAGCAAGCAGCACGGCATAAACCCGACATGTATGGAGGAGGGTGAAAACAAAAGGACCGTGGGCCAGGAATCAGGGGTCTCCCAGAGTTAAAGAGCTGCTCTCTGTGGCTACCAGTCACAAGACCTCAGCTAACCACTAACTGTACCGGAAGTACCGGAACCTCAGCTTTTCTAATTCAGTAAATGGTTCATCTAAATGGGGTGTGATAGGAGTCTGTGGTATTCTAACTGGGCCCCACTTTGGGGAGTGGTCCACAACTTGCTATGTCCCCCCCAAAAACCTAAGAATAGGCTATTTGGCAGTAATCTGGGGTCCCAATCCGAATTCCCACCCCTGCCGCCAGCAGTCGCTGGTTCCCGGTGGGCTCCGGGATCGCGCTGCCTAGATGCTCACCGGATTCCCTTGGCTTTCAGGACCAGAAGCGTCCTCTTGGCGAACGGGCAGAACCTCATGCTGTAGACACGGATCAGGCCCTCAGGAACTGGCCCGGGGGGCGCGCTGCCTGCGGAATAAAAGCCGAGGCGGTTACGACCCCAAGAACTGCAAAGACCCCCCAGTCTCCTGTCGCGCCCGGACCTGGCAGCAGAGCGGTCCCGCACTCTGCGGCATCGGCCCATCCCCACGGACGGGGGCCCTCCCGGGTGGCTTTGTTCCGAAGCAGCCGCATTCCCACACGCAGCCGTGGGTCGCGGAGGTCACCCCTGCCTCCCCACGCCCGCAAACCTCACCCTTAGCCAAGCTTCTGGGTGACGCTCCCGACATCGTGGCGCAGCACAGAATGAGCTCCAGCTGGGTTTGCGGGCGATTCAGGACGTAGGTTGCCCCTCCTCCCCTCCCTCCCGACTTCCCTTCCTCCCTTCCCCCGCGCTCTCTGAAGTGATGGCCTGGGGTGGCCTCCAGCTCCGCCTGGGCTGCGTTCCCGGAACTTGGCGCTTCCCGGGCGCTGGAGGCGAACCCACGGGCTGGAGCCTCAGTTGCGTCTCTGCCCGGTGCGCTCAGGGTCTATTTCCTGCTCTTCCAAAAGAAACGCCCAGATGCAGCCTGAGACCTTGGAGGGAAATCTGCCAAGATGCCCCCCACAAGCGGCCCCACCCAGGGCTGACCTTCTGGGGTTTGTGGGAATATGTCTTAGAACCTGCAAGTGGAAGGGTGGCAAAGTATATCTTTTGGCAGTAAGTCGCGCTTAATGGAGGTTAGGAGTAGAAAATTTGAAAAGGAGGCACCACAAGACCAGAAACCTCGCTCACACAAGGTGGGAGGTGGGGGGGGGGACGGAGATTGAGGACCATTCTAGAGAATCACTGGTCCTTACAAATCAACCTAGTCCCACCCTAGAAGTAATTGGGTTAATAAAAGTTAACTCCACAAAGGAATGAACCCCTCCCCAAGAGAAGACTGTGTCTGTGCAATTTCTGCACTGGCCAAGGGCATCTCCCTTCTGCCTCCTCTTCACCAATTTTTCCCTCTGGGGGGGCAGCACCCCTCTGCCCGCCTGTGACCATGCAGGTCTCTCAGCAAATCTGTCCCTTTCAGGGCAGCTCTTTCTGCCCATTTGTGTCTATGCAAGTGTCCTTTATTCTGGCCCCCCTTTTTATAATAACTCTGCCCCTCTGGATATAACTAACGCCTCAGCTCATGAGGAAACTCACCATCTGCGTGCTGCTGAAAGGGGGGCTCTGGTGAAACTCCTCCCAGAGTGAACCCAAGGGCCCCGCTCTCCAAACTCAACACCTCTCCAAAAACTCCAAAACTGACTTCACTCTCACGTTCAGAGGCACTAAAAATGCTCAAAACCCTCAGCGCCACAGCCGCAGCCAGACCCTGAACTGAAGTGATTCTCCCTCCAGACAGGTGCACCACAGACCCAGAGCCCGAGCCTGATCTTCCGGGGCCAGTCACCCTGCTGGAGGCAGGCCCAGCAGCCCTCCAGTGCACAGACCGCATCTTCCCAGTGCACCAAGGCTTCCTCCAAGTCTTCAGGCCCTGTGGCCCTGGCCCTTGTTTGTTGTTCCAGAACATACTTCTAAAGCTCCTGCTATGCAGGGTCCAGTGCCAGGTCCGCACAGCCACCCAGACCACCTTTTCCTTTCTGTGTTGGACTGGCTTAATACGACCATTGGGAGGGCCACTGTTCCTAGGTCACCTATAGGACACATTCCTTTCATTTTAACCTAAAGGAGACAGCACACATCTGACGATTAATCTCAGAACCTCAGTTTTCAGTTTTATTTATTTAAATTTATTAAAACCGATACCGGGAAAATGGGGCCTTTTAAACTTAGGCAAAGGCAGTGCCCCAACTGCTTACCAGTCACTATCTTGGTTCTGCACCCAAACGCACAATTGCAAGACTACTCAGGCTTAGGGAACAATAACAATGGGATTTATTTAACAAACAGGGAAAAGCAAAGAATTACTGAAGTCAATATATGGCCGTTTACCTTACTTAAAGCAATGTCCATTCCTTTAAGTCCCAGAAAAGTAGCGTCTTCCCGCCACTGCTGATGTGGAGCTCCTCTTCCAAACAATAGGCCACGTTTCCAAAATGGCATCTTCCTTCTTCTGCGGACGCGCAACAGCCGGAGTGTAGGCCAGGTTCCTCTCAAGAGGACAACACAAAACATAACTGGAGATGCTCCCGTAACTGCCATGGTGCCCCAGCACAGCACCAGGCCAATAACACTGCAAACAGCAACTACAGCGGCCAGATGGCCCCACAGACTGCACTCACGCATTTTAGGAAGGCGCTGGTTTTGGGCCTCTGCCTTCTTCTTCAGCTGCAGTAAAGACAAAACTGGGGGCAGTTTCCTTCGCTCGGCTATCTGCAAAGCCTCCAAAGTCGCTGGTCCCAAAGTCACTACATATTCCAAAAACGCTCAATCCGAAACTCTGTATCTCGGTGGCTCAAAACTTCTGGTGTCTGATTTCCAAACTCTCAGTCTTGGCGGCTACATTTTCTGCCGCTGATTCCTCTATTCCTACATCATGACGACTCTACTACCCCTTCTCCTTCAGACCCCTTTATTTCTCACCAGACTCTCCACCCCAAACTGCAAACTTAGCATTTTCCCTAGGGCTATTCATTCTCATCAGCAAACACCCTCCAGGGGGCACGACCTCCACCGGACTTTGGACGCAGCCTGATTACAAAGCTTCACTGGTTTCTTTTAAGCCCTCATAAGGACCAGGCTCTGAGTCACGAACAACAAGGATTGAGTGAATTTAGTCCCAGGTGACTATGAAAAAGGTCTGGCCAGAGAGTTCCTTCAAACAGTCCCTCCGAATTTAGGGATCAGGAAAGAGGGGTTTGGAGGCAGATGATACAGAAACAGAAAAAGGCTGATCAGTGGTAGGCCGGGGCCTGGGTTGGCAGTGGGGAAGCCATGATGGCCTCTCAGTCACCTAAGCAGGAAGTAACATACAGAAAACAATTCCTCAACACCCTGGCGCCCACATGCTTGTCACCCTCACCTGAACACCAGAGGTACCACCCTGATAAGAGGGACTGAGAGAAAAAATAACATCTCTGCATAACTGAAGTTTCCTCACAGACCCCCTTGGCTGAGCACCACCCTATATAAGTTCTGCCCACTTGACCCAGGGTGCAACTTTGTGGACCTCATTCTATTATGGGACAGGCAGGGAGGAGATGATAAGCAAGATTCTGGTGACCAGCCTGGGTTTGCTCCTGGTTCCACCCCTGTGTTAGTTTGCTAAGGTTAAGAGAACAAAGTAGCACATGACTGAATGTTGTAAAGGACAAATTTGTTCTGGAAGGCTTAGATCAAGGTGTTGGTCTTAGATCAAGGTCAAGATCTGTTCCTTCTGAAGACTGAAGATCTGTTCCATCCCCCCCCACTTAGCTTCTTTCTGGTTTGCTGGCCACTTTTGGCCCTCCCTAGTGTGTAGTGGTACCATCTCTCCAGTTTTCACATGCTGTCCTCCCTGTGAGCTTGTCTGTGTCCAAATTGCCCCTTCTCACAGAGACACCAGTCACGTTGAATCAGGGGTCCCCGTGCTACTGTGGCCTCATTCAATTTAACTAATTCCAGCTACAATGAACCTACTTTCTATTAAGGTCACATTATGAGGTGTTGGGGGTAGGGCTTCAACGTGTGAGTATTTGAATTCAACAAGGTGGTCCCCACAGGAAAGGAGCAAAAGGGGCCATCTGGGACAAAGGGAACAAAATCAAGATAAAAGCTGCCATTGCTAATATTCCCACTGGTCTCTCACACACATCTGTTCAACCAGTCCCGGACCAAGAAGCCAGCGCAGCTTCTTCACATGTCTCTGCTCCATGTGTCTCCTCCAGAGCTCCTTCTGGCTCTCCATACATCCGTCCTTCCTTCCCCAGTCTTCTCTCCAGCTTCTTCTCCTCCCTGCTCAGCTCCACCCTTTGGGGCAGGGAACCTGGCACCTCTCCTTTTCCTGAGGGACACCCTGTTACAAATTTACAATTTATTATGAGCCCATAATAACCCCTTGTTAATCAAAGTGAATATAGGCAAGTTCCCCCTGTGTTTCTGTGCCTTCATCTAAAATGGGGTGGTAAAAACTGAACACCTCTCTTACAGGGTTTGAAGAGGGATTAAGTTAGTAAATATACAGAAAGCACATTCTTGGCAAAGAATAATGTTAAGTAAATGTTTGTTATTATTGCATATGTATACTTAACTTAGTAACTGGGCAAGAAACAGATACTATATGATAAAAATTAGATCACATTTCTGCTAAAACATGGACCGTGCTTAATTCTTTTAAAGAAAATAAACTCTTTGAAGGACTTTTAGCACACTGATGATATCATGCAAATAAACCCTATAAATTTAAACTGGACCTGGCAAGACTTCTAACGGCCAAACTAAAAACTTCAAGATACCATTTAGGAACTTTTACTTGGAATAATCTGTCCTCTAATTAGTGTGTCTAGGGTATCATTTTGTTTTAATGATTCAAATGATTCAATTCATCAGTAAAAAGTTAATTCCTCAAAGATGTAAACAGAAAATACACTTGCTTGGCAAACTACAGTACTGTGGCCCCATTCGCCGTTCCAGTGGGCCATGCACCAGCCCTTTGTGGTTGTGTATGTGATACGTGAACATCTGGGTAGGCACTGCTGTTGGCCCCAGGTAAAAGGGCCTGCCCGGTATTCACAGCTGCAGCTGTCAATAATAAACCTTAGTGGGCTAACCCAAACTGATTCTGCAGGTTAAAGATCAAGAGTTAAAGGTCCTAGTGATAAGGAATATTATCCTACCTTTTAAATTTTAACTGACCATATACACCCACTTGTTACAATGGTCTTCTGTCACTTTTCATCAATGTAATTTGAATAATTTTATACTTGGTGATATATAAGGTATTTCTATAGGGGAAGAAAGTTAAAAGTCACATGAATGGTTTCATTCATGCTATCTTTTTTTTTTTTGCATGAAAGAATTGGGGTATAGGCCAGAGATGGAGGGGGTGAGAGGATTCACCAGAGACAGAGTGGGGAGCAGACAGGCGGATTGACTGAAATAACACTGCTGAGGGGAGCAGCGGGCCAGACAGGAGAGGTCTGCTGAGCCATGTGTGGGTCAGCTCCCTGGCCAGGAATCGAACTCAGGCCATAGCAGCGATAGTGCTGAGATTTGACCCCTAGGCTACCAGGAAGGGCCCCTGTGTTGTTATTTTAGTCATATTTAAAATATCTTTTTAAAAATTAGGGGTCCTTATCTTGTGAATCAGAATGCTTCTTTAAAGATTATTATTCTATGACAGTCCATGGTAGGGAGAAACAGCCTTCATCAAAGAGATTCCATGAAAAGAAAATAGTTGAATGATTGAGTGAAAGAATTAGTAAGACTCAAAGTGCGGTCAAATGTTTTTAAAAAGAACATTATTATACTAACAATAAAAAAGCCATACAGGAATAAATGGACCATAAAGAAAGGAGCTTCAACAGCATATAAAAGGGGGGGGACATTAAAAGTACGTTGGGAGTAGAATGGATAAATAAATTGCAGAGTAGCCCTATCACGGACAACCACCCAGCCACGAACACATAAACCACAGCTACAACTATCAGCATAAATGCATCCCCCAAACATAATAGTGAGTCATGAAAGCAAGTCACAAAATAATAGATTTGGTCTGACACTACATATATTAAGTTTAACCACATGCAAAGAGGAACAGCATGCATTTTATGACACACGCACATGTGCTAGAACTGAAAAAGCAAGGAATACACAGAATTCAGCTGAGTGGGGAAGGGGACAAAGCGTTAAAGGAGGGTGCAGGACATAGGGGCTGCTGCTTCAATTTGTTCAATTTCTTAAGGGAGAAAGTGACTTTTAGAGAGTGGAATTGAGGTTGGAAAGAATTAGTGGGGAAAAATGAGGAGAATGTTATTATTTGAAAATCTTTCTATACAATTTATGTCAGTGCATATTGATTCCCATGTCTGTCCATGAATGGCCTTTGAGCTTCCCTTGAAGAAGCCCACCTGAGAGTCTATAGAGATCCATGTTCTGCTAAACTACCCAGCGGAATCCAAGGACCTTAGAGCCTACCCCACCCTGTCTCAATGCCCTCCACATCAGACACTTCCTCCAGGGGTCACTTTCCCACTTTGTTGTGCTGTAGTAGAGTGTGAAAAGTTGACACAAGCTAAGCCCTTTTAAAGTTGAGCTGGTGGGCCTCCCTGGTGGCCAAACGCGTTAAGTGTGGGCGCTATGGAGCTGGTGGCAGCGAGTTTGATGCCTGCTGGAGGGGAGATTCCTACCCGGCGCACTCTCCTGTCTCGCCCACTCCTCCCCTCAGCAGTGTATTTCAGTAGATCCGCCTGTTCTGCTCCCCACTCTGTCTGTGAACCCTCTCACCACCCCACACCTCTGGCCTGCACCCCAATCTTGTGTGCATAAATAAATAAAATGGTTAGGAAAAAAAAAATAAAGTGGAGCTGGACAAGCCACATCAGAGGAATTGTCTTACATGGACTGGGCCAAACCTTCAATAATCCAGGCAGCCAGCAAAAACAAGAATATTCTGTCTAAAGGACTGATCAGGGGCCTCCCTGATGGCCTAGGGGTGAAGTCTCAGCGCTTTCACCTCTACAGTCTGAGATCGATCCAGGGCCGGGTTGCTGACACACATGGCACAGAAGACCTCTCCTGCTCCCCTAAGCGGTGGATTTCAGTAGATCTGCCCTTTCTGCTCCCCACTCTGTCTCTGGTGAACCCTCTCACCCCCTGCACTACTGGCCTACAACCCATTTCTTCTATGAATAAATAAATAAATCTTTAAAAAAATAAAGGATTGATCAAAGTGAACTTTCGCCTACTTTTACCTTGTGACCCCTCCACCTGACCTTTGTTACCTCATGACTCCTTCACCAGGTCATTACTTCATCCAGCACTCCATCTTTCTTCTTCCCTCTGTAGCCACCCTGCTCTTCCTCCTTGGACATGATTTAGGTTTCTACCTAAGTCTGTATACCCTGAATTACAATTCTTTGATCCTAAATAAATCTGCTTTGCCTTTTTAATGACCTCGTAAACTTTTTGGGGGGCAGTATTTTTATACTTCTTGTAAATTACACCCTTCCCTTTTTCTTCACGTCCTACAGACTTTTCCTTTTAGATTATTAAGTCTTTCACTAAGTACATAGTTTGTCAAACACATGTGAGAGTGCTGTCCTTAAGACTCCTCCCAGGATGCCTCTGCCATGGGCCCCAACTGTAGAGGGCCTTTGCCTCTGTCTTGGGAGGCTACCGAGATCAACACTCACCTCCTCCTGACCATAACCCTTGGGATTTACCATTGGGACTGGCCCCTCTCCCAGCCCAGTCTCCACTTTTACACCAGGTCCTTCAAACAAAAGGCTACTGTGTGATGCTGTGAGCCTGTGTTGTGCCCCTGCGGCTGTTCAAGGAGTGTGGGGCAGAAGTGAATGGCAGGAGTGGTAGAATAAGAGAAAAGGCAGATAAATTAATTTGTCTCTTCCCTTTTAGAGAGTATGAATGCATTCTCTCTCAACAAAGTAACCATTTTTTTAAGATTTATTTATGTATGTATACAAGAACTGGGGTATAGGCCAGATGTATGGAGTTGTGAGAGGATTCACCAGAGACAGAGTGGGAAGCAGAACAGGTGGATCTACTGAAGTACACTGCTGAGGGGAGCAGCGGGCAAGGCAGGAGAGGTCTTCTGCGCCATGTGGGAACCTCCCTGGCCAGGCATAGAACTTGTGCTGCAGTGGCTTCAGATAGCTTTATAGTGCTGAGACTTAACACACTGTGCCACCAGGGAGGCCCTCAAGTGACTATTTTCTTTTGGGGGTTCTCATAAAATGACATGGGTTCAAATCCATTTGAAACTTGTGGGACTTTGGCAAAAATCTTAATTTTTCTGAGACCCTGTAAATAAATAACCCTACCTACGCAATAGGGATATAATAATACATGTGCCACAACTATGTAAGATACCAGGCAGAGAGTAGAGCTTAATATAAGCTTACTATTATAGCAGAGCAGAGAGGAAATTGTTGCAGAACACACAGACTTCAAAAGGAAGGGTCTGAGTTTGAATACAATTCTGCCACTAATTTTTTTTAATATGGGTCATTCTCTCTGTTGCCCTACCTTACTACCTTTACAAGAACTGTCTTCTGCTCATTCCCACCCCCATCACTCCTCATCCTTAGATTTTCAGTGAAAAGAGCTCATGTACACAGAAACTATCTCTAACTGCCCATCCAAGTAGGTGAGGACCCTAACTTTAGCTCCTTGACCTCATGTTCCTTTTCTCCGTAAGTCAGTCTATATTCTGTGTTTGTGTAATGGAATGACTGTCTATGCTGGTCTCCACCCTGGACCTCACCAGTCTCTAAATTCAAAAAAAGACAGAAATTTTCTCTGTTTCCTCATTATTTTGCTCCCAGTGCAATGCATGGGAGGGTATTCAGTAAATACGAATGAGAAGGAGAGAAAGTGAATAGATGTGACAGACGCTTAAAGAAGGGGAAAGGAGAGCAAAAGGGAAGAGGGAAGGAGTGAGAAGGAAAGGGCATGGAGGGGAAGGAAAGATAAGGAATGGAACAGAGGAATGGGAGGGTACGAATGGGAAGGGAAGAAGCGAGGGCAAGCTGCTGACGTTTTAATTAGGTTTCTTCCGGAAGTTGTCCACCACCTTGAAGTAGCAGAGGGTACAAGTGGTAATACAGTAATTTAGGGCTTGGAGCTCTAGACTTAAGACTAGACCTGGTTCCAAGCTCCACTTAGTTTTGGGCCAGTGGGCAAATTATTTCCCTTATCCTCACTTTCCTTATCTGTAAAATGGGGATTATTGGGGATATGAAGATTAAATAATACCCGCTTGACGCATGGAACGTCTGGCACGGTCAGCACTCAGTATTAACCGCTGGTATCGGTGTTTATTTATAGTTCCATTACTTGCCTCTGGTTGGATCCTCTAGCACTCACTCCCAGGGGCCCGCCTCTCGCTTGGCTCCACGCTTGCCTATTGGTCTAATCAGTGCAGAGCGTTCACCAATCTGCTTGGCCAAAACGGTAGAGCCAATGGGTGCAGGCGTTACGGTCTCCTGGAAACAGGAGTAAACAGCAAGGGCTTCGCGGGCTCAGGCGCCAGGGTAACGGTTGCAGCCCGGAGCTGGGATCCAGCGCTGAGGCCCGCTGCCCCGCTAAGAGAAACACCGCCCATGGCGCAAGGCCGGGAGCGAGAGGAGGTCAACCCAACCGTGTCCGTGAGGTGCGCCGTCCACCGCCACGCGACTGACTTCGGTCTGGCGAAACTTCCTTGTGATCGCCGTTCCCTCCCTACCCTCTTCTTCCTCCCATTCTTTAGACTGGCTTTCGCGGAAACTTGGACTTTTTTCTCAACTCCAAATGCCTTCCAGCAGAGTCCCTTCCTACTTGTCCTCTTATCTCCATCACCATCCCCCCACCCCAATTCCTTCATTCAATGACCACGCCTCTCTAGTCTCCCCCATCCCCTCCCCATTTTTCTGTGATCTCAATCCCCAGTCAACGAGTGTTGCTCTCCTCCACCATTCTTTTCTGCTCCTCTTTCTGGCTTAGCATTCCCTGCAGCGGTCCGTTTTCCCCAGACCTCTCATTACACCATACCCCATGCCAACGACAACCCCCATCCAGATCTAGTGGCTTTGGATATTTTCCCCTAAGTTAGAGCTCTCAGTCCCTTCTACTCCATTCCACTTACGTCGGATTTACTTGGGTTTATCGTGACCTTACAGAATGCATAAAACACCGCAGATATGAGGCGTGATTTCTTTCCTTCCACATTCTAGAATGTTACCCGCACTCTATTCTAGATATCCTCCACGGGTCCTGGCTGTACTCTTCAACTTGTTGAGGTTACTCACACCAGTGCCCTTCATTTGCCTTCTCAGCCATCTCTCAGCATACCTTTAATATTCATGAAAGTAGACTCTCCCCTAATCCCAGATTGTCCTTTCTAGCAAACACTCAGCACATTCTCCTTAAATTATCTCCGTTTTCTGTTCTAACCTTTTCCTTCGTGTTGATTTAATTCCATTTATTTTCTGTATTTTTCTGCACTGGATTTCTACATCTAAAATATAATTAAACCCTTCTCTCTTCGTCTTTGTAAAGAAGCAATTTTCTTACAGAGCTGACAAGCACAAAGCATGCTGTCTTATTCAAAGTTGTTTTGTGAAAAAAAAAATTTCAATGAAAAGTAATGATAAAAGAGTGGCCCAGGATGTATCCCTTTTTTTCTGTTAAAATCAAGCTCTTTTCTTTCTGTTATTTTTACTTTTCCTTTTCCAATTATACAAGACCCCTGAAATCTTTCTGAGACTTCCTTAGGTTTGACCGGAGGATTTGTTTCACTGAAAAAGTTCTCTGAAGAAGGTTTTTGAGACCTATGGAACTTTAGGCCTACATTTAAATGTCTTATAGTGCATGGAGTCAAACTCTCACTGCCAGCATCTTTGTTCTTTTACCTTACAGACTGTTTCAGACAGAAAGGGGGTGAAAAAAGAACAGGTGTGTTTCAAAGATTTTGATGATCTTTGTTGGCTTTGTTAAATGTATTGACGGTGACATATCTTTTCCCAAAGATGGGTGCAAGGATTTCCTAAGCAGAATGTTCATTTTGTCAACGACACCACCATTTGCTACCCTTGTGGGAATTTCGTGATATTTATTAATATTGAAACCAAGAAAAAGACTGTACTCCAGTGTATGAATGGAATTGTAGGCGTCGTGGCAACCAACATTCCCTATGAAGTTGTGGCTTTTTCTGACCGGAGGTTAAGACCCATCATCTACATATACAACTTTCCTGGATTGACCAGAAGGGCCAAATTAAAAGGTATCCAGCAAGACCCTTCCTCTGTCATGACTGAAGCGTTCTGTTATATAACCAAATTTAGTTCTTATCAAAGAAGGGTTTTGGTAAGGGTTTTACTTTCTTTTAGTAACACATTTTCAGTGAAGGAGTCAAGCTGGTCACAGGATTGAAATGGCCTAGAGCCTTGTCACTCTGTGTGGTCTGCTTATGGGCAACATTAGCATCACATAGAAACTCCCACCCCAGGCCCATTGAACCAGAATCTGCATTTTAACTGTATTTCCCAAGGTGATTTATATGCATTGGACTAGAAAACTATTACAACACTAAAAGCAATTTGAAAATTTTCAGAACAATATTTTTCTTTCCTGATGATTTATTGAAAATTCAGGTGAAATGATGTTGCTTAACTTCTAAAGAGAAGTCTGAGCCTCAATTTACTTATCTTGAAGTAGGGATAGTGGTAGTACCTACTATTGAAATTTTGGTAATAATAAATGGATGTGTGCATATATCCATACATATATAAAGAGAGCTAGGTATCTATATTTATGGATATACATACACACACATATATGCATACATATGTTGTCAGTATTACCTACTATTAACATTATTATTGATTCATTCATAGATACAGCTGACCCATACCAGGCTGCTGCATAGGTACTAGAGTACTAGAGTCTTCATCTAGTGATTCCCTCATTTAACATATCAAGGTCACCAAAGCTCAGGGGAAGCTAAGACTGGCTTTGGTACTGTAGCCTTATGGGTCAAATAAGTGTTTGGATCAAGTCAGGAAATTTCACTATAATTTACAACATTTTATTTGTGGGGAAATTTGTTTGTATTCTCAACAGATTAAAACCACTTTTAAAATTTAACTTGTCCATACATTGGGAACAGTCTGTGTGAACCACAACTACTCCTCATTAAATTTTCCCCAGATTGCTCACCAGGCTGTGGTTCTGTCCTGGCTACTGAAAGTTAACTCAAACCAATAGCCAACATCCATATTGAATAATGAGACCCTAAAGGCATTCCAATAAAATCAGGAATAATCATCAAGAATATCTGTTATTGCAACAATTGTTTAATATCAACCAGAAGTTCTACTCAACACAATGAAATTGAAAGTGAGAAAAATTATAACTATGGAAAGGAGATTACAGGCAATACAGTAGTCTACAGGACTAATAAAAGAATGCTCAGTAAATGCTGATTTCAAAATAAATATCCAAACAGAAGATTTAAATACATAGCAATGACCTGAAGAAGAAATATGAGTGGCCTAGATGAAGAAAACTACAAAAAAAAAAAATCACTGATTTAAGGTATTTAAATATATAAAAACATATTCATGGATGGAAAGGCTGATAATTAAGAATACATTTCTGATATTCTCCCCAGCAAGTAATTCGTAGGCTTATCGTGTGTTTTAGAGAGACAGGAGTACTTAGATAATTTCAGAGTTCATCTGGAAGAGCAAAGAGTAGAGAATATAAAAGAGAATGATGGCAAGGCTGACCATTCTTTTCAAATTTAAATGTTCCATCCTTACATTTATTTGGAAAGTGTCATTTAAACCAGATCGGATATTTTCTGCCTTTTTTTTTCTAAGATCATAATTACTAGTCAGAGTGAAATTGATAGCACTGTTTTTGTTGAAGGCTGGAGTACAGATTGATACAGTCTTTCTGGGAATAATCTTTTTTTACTATTTGACCAATTTAAACCGATTTCAAGAATTAGAATTCATTCTTAAGGAAATAACTAGAAATATGATCAAAGATAAGTGTGCAAAGAAGTTAAAAACACTCATAATAGCAAAAGAAGCAAACTGTATGTTCAGTAATATGAACGTGGTTAGCTAAGTGAGCATATCCCATAAAGGAAGTGTTATGCAAATGTTAAAGATCACATTTTTGAAGAATTATTGATTAAATGCTCAATATCAGGTAAAACAACCAATAGAAGAAACACTATGTATGTATGGCCCAAGTTCTATTTAAATTGTTGTATACAATTTTTAATCCATGATTATTATGACTAAAAAGCAAAATTATATTTAAAGAAAATATGCATTTGTATTTTTACAAGTAAATATAGAAGAAAATACTAGAAGAATAAACTTATCATATTTGGTAGAGTGATCACAAACTCCCCAAGGTATTTAAAGTTGTTCAAATAACTTTTCTAATAATGATGTTTCATATATTTGAGGAAGGTTTTATGGCTTGGGGGGCATTTTGAATGACACTGGGACATACACAATATAGTATGCTGAGTTCTGCATTGAAGTCTAAAGACAGTGACCCTATGATCCTACCACTCTGATAGCTTTTAAAACTGGATCTTAACTTGGCTGTTGGCTCGTAGTCTTAAAAATCAACAGGAAAACCCCTAATCCAAAGAGCTAAATGCTTTTGAATTATGTGAAACTCACTGGATAAGGGAGATCAACTATAAGATCTTGGTTAGTCTGTAAATGATTAAATCCTAGCAATGAATTTTATATTGTAGGCAATGTACTTCTGGACTACACTTTACTTTCGTTTAGTTACTGCGGCACCTACTTGGCTAGCTATTCCTCTCTCCCGGAATTTGAGCTGACTCTCTGGTAAGCTGTAGTGCCATATGCGATTTCTTTCATTGGGTTACATTTTAATCTCTTTCTGGGTTCTATCAACAAATATACACATGAAAAACCTGCAACAAGGAAACATGGAAGGAATGAAAGTCCTAATCACAATGTTTAAGGTAGTTGCTACTTTTAGGCACAAAATTTAACCAGCCAAAAGTGATGGAGGTGAATTAATTATTGTCTTTTTTAAATTAATGTGTTATACTTCCTTTCTCAGGCAAGGAAGACATTTATTAATATAAAATATTTCATCTTTATTGAACATAAATGGTACCTATGAATTGTTTGCATATTTTCCATTAATGTTGAAATTAAGATGATCTCTATGTAAGACCTCAGTTTGAAGGAATTGTTTTTAGAGACATTAGAACAATTAAATGTTCAAAGAGTGGAACATTTTGCCACATTTGCCAGCTGTATAGGAAATACCCATGGATAAGACAGATCTCTGGACTTGCTGAGCTGTTTCATGTGGCCAACTTCAAAGTGGCACTCATTCTTCTATCCATAATATAAACCCCTTCAAGGGGAAATTTGTCTTAGAAGGGGAAGTGCAAAAATGTTCCAGGAATAATAGAGGATATTCCTTACATACCAGCATTTCTTATACAAACATGTAAAAATCTAGATTCAGAAATCCACATGTAGTTTTAAAGTTTCTTTTAAAAAAACCAACTTTATTGCAGCATAATTGACATAATAAACTGCTTCTATATAAAGTATACAACTTGGTGAGTTTTGATAGGTATATACCCATGAAACCACCACCATAATCAAGACAACTGCCAAAGTTTCCTTCAAATTCATGATTACAGCCTCTTGCCACATAACCTTCACCCCATCATGTACCCTCCTTTAAGCACTGATGGGCTTCTTGTCACTGGCTTAGTTTGCACTTTCCAGAGTTTCATAAACAGGGAGCCATAGATTATATACACTTTCTCTGGCTTTTTTCATGCAGCATAATTAATTTTTGTTCCTCTCTTGCTGCAGTGTGTATCAATAGTTCATTCCTTTCTTCTGCATAATACAGTTATGCCACAGTATATACACTTAACTGCTGACGGACAGATTCATTTGCTAGGGCTACCAGTTAACCAGGTGTCAACAAACCAAGTGGCCTGAACAAGAGACATACATTGTCTCCAGTTCTGGAGGCTAGAAGTAAGGAGCAGAGTTTGTTCCTTTAGAGGGCTGTGAGGGAGAATCTCAAACCTCTCTTCCTGGCTTGTGAATAACTCTTCATATCCACATGGTGGTCTCCTTGTATGTGTATCTCTCTCCAAAACTGCCCTCTTTTATAAGAGGACTAGGAGGTTGGAGTAGTGCCACGCTAAATGACTTCATTTCCAAATAGGGTCACATTCTGAGAAACTGAGTGCTAAGCCATCAGGTAATGACATTCCAACCCATTTTAACCCACAGCAATACTTAAAGGATGAGTAGGAATCAGCCTTGTGTCAAAGAGAAGGAGGATTTTCAAGCAAAGAGCATGTAGTAAGAGAAAATATGGCAAGCATGAAGATTTAATTAAGAGACCATAATGAAAGGAACAAAAGATTAGTCCTGAAACGCAAACCTGGAGGGACAGTCCAAAGCCAGCTCATGAGCAGCCTTGTCCATAAGTGACCAGGTCATCATCTAAGTAGGGGCACTTTTGAGAGTGGAAGGGGATGCTATTAATAGTAAATACAGAAGAGGACTCACTCTGTGTCCGTCAGGCTCAGAGTACATCCTGATCCTGGGGACAATGGGAGGCAACGGGGCTTTAGGCTAGGGTGTGACATGGTCAAACCAGCACGTATGAAGACTCCTTCTAGCCACATGATGGAGGTATACTGGAGGGAAATAAGGCCTGAGCATCAGTTGGTGGGCTGTCATGGCCCAGTGAGACATGACTGCAGTGCGGGCTAGGGTGATGGGAGTAAAGATGGAAGGAAGTGGAGGTACTTGGGAAGTGTCCGCAAGGCAACTCCACGGGACTTGGTGACAGACTGAATGCTGGGCATGGTGCTGAGGGAGAGGGATAGTGGAGGGTTTTATCAAAGGTTGTGACTTGGGGAATGGGGACATTTCAGTGTGAATCATAAAGACACTGAGGACATGTGAAGAGGGAAGATGGAAGAGGCAACTGGGCAAGATGAGTAGGGACAAGTTGAGTTGAGGGAGTCTGTGATAAAAAAATGGAGCTGTCTAGTTAGGCAGCTGGTATATCCCTTAGGGTTTATGTTCAGTCGCCATTACAGGGAACCCAACTGACCCCAAGTCAGTGCTTTAAACAAGACAGAAGTTTCTTCCTCTTCTGGGCAGTAGTGTGGGGATGTGCAGCCCTGGCTGGGATGATGGCTCCTGGCTTCAGGGGCCAGTCTCTCCCTCTCTGGGTGCTCTCCCATTCCCAGGGTGTGCCCTCATCTCTAGTCTACCCATGGATTTGAGGGGAGCCAGGAGTAAGGGGGAAAGGTTAGAGTAAAGGGGAAAGGTAAGAGGAAGGGCACAATCCTTACTAAGGTAAGAGGAAGGACACGGTAAGCAAGGGGGAGGCACACATCACTGCCACATGGACCCCATGGCCTGCTCTGTCACAGGCAGGGCTACAAGGGAGGCTGGGAGGTACGGTCCTTCTTCTGATTTAGTTCACTTAACAAATTACTTTTCACCAAACACAATTTTTCTCTAAGGAATTGGGAATCAAATGTCATTTTGTGCAAGAAGTCACAACCCGGTATGGATGTGAGCCACATGACTTTTAACCCATTGAACTGGCACCAACTGTGCTTGTCAAGTTCAAATGCAGTGACCGTATGGACCATTGAAAGATGTAACCAGGAACATTATCTCAAAGCAAAGTAAGACATTTTGTTACTACAACAAAGTGGTGGTCTTTGTTTACATTCATGTTGTGTGATTGGATCAATTTGTTGAATTAAGTGGCTATGTACAGACATACACCTTATGTTATAACATTTCTACATATGTAATTACCCAGTGTGATTGCATTTCAAAAGGATTCTCTGTGACTTAATTTCCCCATGACTTTCTTTTAAATATGAAGTCCTAGAACTTTTTCCAACAGTGTTTAATTTTTCAAAATTTGATTTGCTCTTGTTGTTTCAGAATGCACCTATTGTATTAAAAGGTCAGTTGTGACCTTTTTTTAAAGTTATATTTTTATTTATTTATGCAAGAACTGGGGTGCAGGCCAGAGGTGTGGGGGTGGGGTGAGAGGAGTCACCAGAGACAGAGTGGGGAGCAGAATAGGTGGATCTACTGAAGTACACTGCTGAGGGGAGCAGCGGGCGAGGCAGTAGAGGTCTGCTGCGCCATGGAGGTCAGCTCCCTGGCCAGGGATCAAACTCATGCCACAGTGTCTGGCGGTCTTTTGATAGCGCTGAGAATTTAAACTCTGCCCTACCAGGGAGGCCCCCAGTTGTGACCTTTTGCTCCTGCTAGTTTTGATAGTCCAATTGGAGTCTCAAAAATAGGAAACTTAGACAAGAAAAGAGTACAGAGTATGCCTTCAGCCACATTATCTACAAACAAAAGGGTGGTTGCATATAGTAGAGTCAGGGGAATTACTTGTTTAAACAGCATTGGGTCAAAGAAAAATTCTATGACCAATGTCCTGGTGATAGTGGATGACATTGGGTGTCCATACCGAAAAGAGTCCAAGGACTCAAGTGCCCCCAAGCTAACCGTTCTCAGCATGCTCCCCCGTGAAAGAACAAGGAGAGGCTGGATCTGAGCTTGCAATGTTTGAGAAATTTCCTTCTTAAAAGAAAAGCAGGGCTAATAAATAAAATTTTCTACATGGAGAGTCTTAACAGAGGCACTTTCTGTTACTCAATACTCTATATGTCTCAGTTTCATTTTTATAAGAACTATTGAATAGTGAAATCTGTCTCTAGGCAGAGTTGACAACACTGTACCTTTTCATAAAATGGATAATGTCTCTATTGGATCCTCACCAGGGCAGACAAGTCATTTATCACACTCATCTCTGTCTTTGCTTCCCTTGAATATTCTCCCCTAATTATGAATGTTGAGCCGTGATTTTTTTTCTATAAGCAAACAAAGGGGGAGGCAAGGCAAGGGGAGGCAAGGTTGCCCAGGATCAAAAGGCAAGCAGGATTTGAGACCACAACTTAAGCTTTACATTTGAGTGTAGGTTCTATTTTTATGTGGTCCCTTTCCAAAATTATCCTACATCCATAAAACATAAACAAGGAAGTTTTTAATTTAATATGGAAAGCCATGAATTCTCCATACTCATCTATGTAAGTCATATAAGCAGATAGATTGTAAATTTGAAAATGAAATTTTGATACCAGAGGTATCTGTACATATTTTGGCCCACAGTCTTCTTTATTTGAATGAATCACCAACATTTAGAAATTGAGAGCTTTCTCATAAATGTCCAGATTATGATACTCTCTTTAAATTTTGGAAACACATTTTCAAGTCTGCAAACCCTCTCAGCAGCTACTGTGTGGTTCCTGCCACCTCTTTAGGAAGAAAAACACATTCCCACTTGCCCCTCCCCGACCTCTGTCAATGTTCCAATTTGTAATTTCTACTTTAGATATTAACTTCAAAAGTTTTTAAAATCCCTATGTACTTAAATTATAATTATGTATTTTTTTTCTTTTGTGATAGGTTCGATATTTTAAAATCCACTGCTTACCTTTTATGGGTGTTTTGGTTTTTGTTTGTTTGTTTGTTTTTTGGCTTGGTTTGTTTTTTCTGAGTTGGAACACCTCCCCACCCTGCTCACCACTGAGATTCAGCAGTTACATCAGTGACTTGTCTCTGCTAATCTGATTGTTTTGATTTCTCTTCTTTCTACAGGCCGGTAAAGCTACCCATGGAGGATGGGGAATTTTACAATGAAACGGAGGTCATCTTTCCCCAGTCGCTGCCCAAGGACCCAATCTATGGACCAGTGCTCCCGCTGTCAGCCATGGCAGGGCTCGTCGATGAGGACGCAGAAACTTTCAGGGTAATCACCTGGCACCTCCTCCTATGTACCTATTGGACTCCCATAGCCACTCCACAAGGCAAGCGGGATGGAGCCGATCCTCCTGGTTTCTAACAGACTAGCCCTGGAGACCGTGAGAGACCAAGACTCTGGGGTCTCCAGTTTGACGGTTAAGATGATGGCACTGCTATCAATGACAAGGGGCCCTGGTGTGATTTCAGTTTGGGGTACTAACTTTCGAGTGCTGGGAAGGCATCCAGGCAGAGATGCTGGGTGATAGCTGGTAGGCTGAGTGTTCGGGAGGAGAAGGCGGGGCTGACATCAGAGTCACTCCCATAGAGAGGGTGACAACAGCACTGGGGTGTGACGAAAAGGGGGAACAGAGTGTCAGGAAATAGTCAGAGGAACTGGACACCAAGCATCCAGAGAGGGAAAAGGAATATAAGGAGAAGCAAATCCAGGAGAACGAGTCCATAGAAAACCATGGAAGATTCAAAAGGGAGTTTGTCAATAGTTTCACGATGGTCATTCAGGAGATAGCTTTCCAGCTCCTTCCACAGCAGGCTCTGTTTTAGGCAATAACGTCACATGGTGAAAAGTCACACAGCATAACCCCTGCCTTGGAGCTTTCATTCTGTTGAGAGACAGAGCAAGTACAGTGCCACCAAAAGGAAGGAGGCACATGCAGTCACTGTGAAGTGTGGTTAATATTATAACCTGAATAAATGATGGTTGGGGAGGCGCAGAAAAGATAAACATCTGTTGGTTAAAGAAGGTCTCAGGAAGATGATATTTAGCCTGAGATGTGAAGGACAAGGAGGCATTAGTTGTACTACAAGCAGGGGGAAGAGTGTTCAGGCAGAGGGAACGGCATGTGCAAAGGCTCGGTGGACAGAGGGGATAAGGGAAAACTCAGGACTTTTGAGGAGATGAGTAAAGACCATTATGGCTGGAACATGGTAAATGAGGGGAAGTAGGGTGCAGGTCATGGGCAAGAGGCAAGCAGGTTGCAGCCTGTGGCCCGTGGGGTGAAGGTGAGGAAACTGATTCTGCAGAACCTCTGGAATCTGCCATATGCTAATGTTTGTGTTAAAGCCCAGCATAAAGCAGGTAGAGATTCCCAAATTTTTTTGACTACAGCAGAGAATTAAGCTATAGATGATCAAAATAATTCAGGGTGGTAAGTAGATTATTAACGAATCTCTGGCAAGCAAGAGAAAAAATCATATGTTCTTAGTATTTCCTCCAAAGGATGACAGTTATTTACTTTTTTAAATTACAGAAAGTGACTAACTCCTTTTATTAGCACTCTTGGGTTTGGGAACACAACCGCACTCAGCCACACTGGGGCAGCAAAGTAAAAACAAATGTATCTGCCACCAATGCTTACAACCTGAAAAGTTTCTATGTTTAGTATTTGATGCCTAGGACTCCAGTTTTTCAACTATCTCAGATCTTTTTTTCTTCAGTAAAATGCTATAGCCATCCTCACCTTTTGTACTTTGTAGCAACATGATAACTCCTACACAAAACATTTAAAAATCAGGCAATTATCATTGTAATCTGAAAAATGCTATGAAATGCTTTCTTTAAGTACTTAAATATGGAGTTAACCATTTAAAAAATACTCATAAAGATATCTTTATTTCCTAGGACTTTTGTACTCAGTGCATTTTAATCTTTTTATGAAAACAAAAATTTTAAATTTGACATACCTAGACCATACACAGAATATTAATAAAGCCATATACTTCACACTTAAATTAGAAATTAATTTCCCCAGTATTTACTTTTTCTTCTTATAAAAAATAAGGCAAATAAAATGACTAAAAACATAGATTAATGTTGGTATGAGTGAAAGCATAACCAAAAATAGATCTCAAATGTCCTTCCTTTGAATGGTATTTCTTGTAAGCTGGGTACCAATGGCAAAGAAATCAGTAATGACTTGATCTATTTAAAAGTCTTAAAAAATCTACAAACTGTGGACTTTCACAAAATTACAAACACTACATGCTCCCATTATCTCTCTTGTAGCAAACACTAGAAAGGCACATTATAGGCCTTGAAATAGACCCCTGTCACATTACACAACTTATTTAGGGCATCAGAAACAGTATCCTCTAGTAGCATGGGAGAAATCAAGGACAAATGTTACCTGGAAAGAAATTGGACTCAAGATAATGAATTTAATCTTAGGTGTTCAGTTTCCTTTTGCCATCTACCTTTTTCTTTAAGTCACGAACAGGTATCTCCTTTATAAACTCAAATATTCTGAAACATATTCCAATTCTTATATTTTCTAAAGCAATAATAAGTTGGTTTTTTTTTATAAGTTTAGTCTTGAGATATTCACATTTGATTTATGATTCCAGAGGGCTGAACAAGGGGGTAGTGTTATCAACAAATATTTTAAAGCACTATTGGCACCTTTTATAAATCTCAGAATTTTCAGAATTGAACATTATTGTTTCTGCTCACATAATCCGTATGATATCAAATCCATCTTGAGATGGCACAGAACATACATTATGATGAAAGAAAGGAATAGGCAGACAAGCCCAGGTTTATCTTCAAGTAAGATAACCTACAGATTCACTAGTGTTGTGAGGACCAGGTACACATACACACTTTGTAAAGGGTTTGAGCCCACAGCTCTTCCAGGCAAGAGTCTTATCTTTTTGTGATTTATAGTCCGAGGTTAGATGTCAACCCAGGAAACTTGTAAATAATGGTGTTCATTTAATAGTATTCTGTGAGTGATTCTTTTCCCTAGGAGTTAAATCTCAGACACCACAAAATGTCACTAATCAATGGCAGTTTAATTCTTTTGGGTGTCCCCACCCCCGCCCTGCCTCCCCCACACCCCTTTTTGACCCACAGGGTGACCAAATTGCTACCCAGGTGGTTTTTAACAATCCCAAACTATGAGGCTATGAAATAGAAGAATCATACAAAAAAGTTAATCTACCCTTTTAAAAAGTGACCTTGATAAGTGCACCTGTGTATGATTTCTACCTTCCTTATTCCAAACCTCACCCCACATAATTCATTCGCTCTACACTTCCTTCATGCCACAAGAACTTTTGCTTTCTCGTGAATATTCCCTATCTAAATACCCCTTTACTGTGACTTACCATGTTTTCTGATTCTGACACTTGATAACACTTCACCTCAGTAGGTATTATCTTATTGAGGAGAGAGTGTCCTTCATTCTAGGCATGAGTCCTGGTACCTGAAAAACAACCACCAAATGCTAGTTGAAATACAAACTGGGCAACAGCTTTTATATCAGTTGAGAATCTAGTAAAAATATTCATTGTGCCAGCTCCATACTTACATTAAAAGAGCAGTGTATAATATTCAAATAATTGAGTATTCCAAGATGCTCCCATGCATTGAGGAGTTTTGAATGGCAAAAACGACACAGAAGGTTTGCGTCATTCCCCCACCGTGGAACTGACTCCAACTTAGCCTGTGTTTTCTCCACAGAACTTTCGACACATAACATTCTCTGTATTTAACATCTGGATGTATTTTTTACTCTGTTTCCCTCATCAGGGTGAAAACCCCGAGTACAGGGCTGTTTTTCTGTTTTGCTTTGGAGTTAACCAGTACATCTTTGTGTCTAGAACAGTGCCTGGAATGTAATACATGTCTAACACATGTGTTAATGAATGAATAACTGAATGAAAGGATACAGTAAGCACAGAATTCTCGAGGAATTTAAGGGTTTTGTTAATGTGACCAGTAGCTCATTATCTGTTTTTTCTGTTCCTGTGGTGTAAGGATGCCTGAAGAAAACAAAGACATTATATTGTAACTAATGCTGTTCTGAGTAATAGTATAGTAGAACAAGACGCTTAGATAGTACTCAATGAGAAGAGAGAGAGCGAGGGAGAGAGAGAGAAAGAGAACACTAGTATGTTTGATTTGTTTAAAATGGAAAGGAAGGAGTGCTATATTTTGGTATCCCGAATTTCGAATCTTAATCAGTGCTGTGAGAGGCACATGCCCAAAAGATCTGCGACTGTTACCTCAGCCTCCAGGAAGGAAAGTACGCGTTGCTCTTTGCTGACAGTAATGGGGAGTGGCCTCTCCCCTGCTAGACATGAGTGTGAAGGCTACAGGGGGTGTACTGCTGAGGTATTAAGGCCTAAGGCAGGATCAGCAAGCTACCATCTGCTCTTGCATGGTGCCAAGCTAAGAATGCTTTTCACTTTTTTTTTTAAAGATTTATTTATTTATACATACAAGCTGGGGTACAGGCCAGAGGTGTGGGGCGGCGAGAGAGTTCACCAGAGACAGAGTAGGGAGCAGAACAGGCAGATCAGAAGTACACTGCTGAGGGGAGCAGCGGGCGAGGTAGGAGAGGTCTGCTGCACCATGTGGGATTCTCCCCGGCTGGGCGTGGAGCTCGCATTGCTGCCGCCGACAGCTCCACAGCTCAGCGCCCAACCGCTACGCCACCAGGAAGACTTGCTTTTCACTTTTTAAGCATTTTTTTTTAAAGGTTCTGTGACAGAGAACTATGTGGTACATGAAGTCTGAAGTATTCACCCCTGGTCCTTTTTCCTTAGACCCGCTGTCCATCTTTTTTTTCTTTTGTCCCCAAAGCCAGCTTTTCTTCTGGGTAGGTATCCTAGATCTTGTATATTTCAGTTTGACTTTTCCATGGACTCAAATCACACAAGACATTTCATGAACCCAACTGGAGAGGCCCCCAGAATCAGGCAAGGGATCCTCTTCTCATTCCCCATGAAGCTCACCAAGCAGAGGAGCTGGGTCAACCTCTCCATAGCAACTCAAGGAAAACCACAGTTGTGCCCCCTGCACACCCAGGAGGTAGAAATGTTGACAAAAGTGTTGTTCAGAAGGGATGATTTTAGCTGAACAATGACTTTTTCAGATTGAAGATGCCACAATGTCCAAGAAGCTATATAGAAGTTATTACTCAAAGCTTTCGCAATTGGTGACACTAACACTGACTATGTTGGCAGGAATGCCTTATTTTCCCCTAGGGAATTAAAAACTAGAGTGAGAAATGAAGCAAGGAAGGAGAAATCCACTTAGCTCTGGGCCAGTGAATATACGTCGGCCCATATTCATTTGCTGCTTTTTGGAAATTATTTTGACAAGTATTTCTCTAGTTCATCAGCCATGATTATTGTCTTAACACAAGGTTTTCAATCTTTCCCTGAAGCCTCGAGAAGATCTGTATCCTGCACTTCACCCCACAATGCATTGTTGGACTCCAACAAATGACTTGTACATCGGTTGTGAAGAAGGTCATCTTTTGATAGTTAGCGGAGAAACCTTAAAAGTGACTCTACTTACTAAAATAGAAGAAAAACCCTCAATGGGTGAGAAACTGCTTTGCTTCATATCCCCAGAAATATAGTCATGGGGGTTGGTTTTACACATACTTGAAGGTAGATGTTTTGTCCCGTTTCTTTTTCTTAAGAGATATCTTTGATTCCTCTAGTTAATCGCCAAGTCCTGTGGATGTTCCTTGTAGCAAGTTAACATTTATTCTACTATCACTCTAAATGCAAATTTAATCTAATGCTCAAAACAATGTTAAAAGGAGGTACATTTTTATTTCCATGATACAGAGGAGGAAATGGAGACACCAAGAGATTAAGAAACATGCCCAAATTCATATAACTAGTAATTGTGGAACTGACATCTGAACCTAGGCAAGAAGCCTTCAGTGCTCAAATTCTTAGCTACTCTGCCTGTTCCATGTCATGTGCTGTTCGTACCCTTTCCTTCCCTCTAGCTCTCTCAACTCCTTTCTCCATCATGATCTTCTCTTTTGAGTACGACTGCCATTTTTAAAATTACTTTTGTGTTGCTTGGTTAGAATTTCTAAGACTCTGTGATGTATCCTTCTTAAATCTCATGTTCATTTCTGGTCCCATCAGTTATGACCGTAGTTGGGCCTGGCTAACAGAAGCCAATAACCCCCCTCTCCCCCACGTGAGATAGCTGTAGATCCTTTGGAAAAGAAACCATGACAGCACAAACTTCCCAAACCTGTCAATGCACTCTCCATTCTAGTTACTCTTACTCTTACACCTTGATTTCTGCAGCAATCTTCACTGTCCTCAAGCTGACCTAAACCAGGCAGCTCATCCCTACCAAATGGCCCCTCTTGAAAACTACTGTCAACGTGCAGACCACAGATTTATCTGCTTTAATTTCAAAGCCCTCCCTATTTTGACCCTACTTGTTCCATGAACATTATTTTCTACTACTAAGTGTGACTGATGTAGACATTTCTTCCCATCGTTTCACAGATACGCTTCCTAATTCATCCCCAAATCCTAAATTATCCTCCAAATCCTTCAGTGCCCAACTGACAGCCATCTCATACAGCAGGTTTCCTCCAGCTAAGAAGTTCCTCATCTACTCCTCCTCCCATTCCTTGACTTCTTCCATACTTCACTCACAAAAGTGAGGCCATTAGGTTCAACACTTCTACCTCAGCCCCTCTCTTTTACTCTTCAGTCCTGGTTTACTCCCTAATCTCTCATCCACGAGGCCACCCTACATCTCTCTAAAAAGTAAGTCTCTTTTCTGGCCAGCCTTTCATCTCCACCTGCTTGAACCTTTAGAAGTTCTTATCATTTCTATGCTTTCCCCAAACTCTGCCCACTGGTGTTTGTAGTTACCTTTGTCTGAGTGGCCTTCTCTCCCTTGTCTACCTGAAAATTGTCCTCTATGGAACCTGTGCAACCTTACTCCAACCTTCAAGCAAAATTAGGTGTCCCTGTCTGGGGTTCCATCAGATTCTCTCCTTTGTTAGAGCTGCAACCTATGCTGTTACAGGGCCATGTGCACGTCTGGCTTTCCCACTACTCATCAACTCTTTGAAGTCTGGAACTGTGTCTCACTCACCCTTTGGCTCCATAGTTTAATCCCAGAGATGGCTATAGAGTAAATGGGCACCTCCATGTGTTTGTAAAATGAATTATAAACCAGGGTTTCTCATTTCCAAACTCCTATTACATTGGTGCTGCATCATAGAATTGAGGCTCTGATCACGCATACGTCCATAGTGCTCACCATTTCCTTCCTGCATATTATAGCTGATCATCTTCATGGTGTAATATAAATGCTCTCAAAGAAATATTTATCTAGCCTTTTCAGTGTGGAAGACACTAAGCAAGGTGCCTCAAAGTTGACATAGATGAGAGATTTATAGTCTGATAATCTTGATCCATAAAAGAAATATTCTTATTAAAGAGGACAAGTAGGCAGATAAGGGCCAGGTAAATTAAGACGGTTTCATTAACGAAAGCTTCACACAGTGCTTGGGGAATTCAGATGAAGGAACTGTTTAAGTCTGAACAAAGGAGAGAATCTGATGGAACCCCAGACAGGGACACCTAATTTTGCTTGAAGGTTGGAGTAAGGTTGCACAGGCTCCATAGAGGACAATTTTCAGGTAGACAAGGGAGAGAAGGCCACTTCAGACTGTTTAAGTCATCTTGAAGGTAATGTTTTGTTGGGTCAGGAATGCGCCAGCCAGCACGTCCCTGGGGACACACTGAGGACGAGTCTGGAGCAGGTTTGCAAGGCAAGACTCTGCTGCTCAGGGAGCAGCCCTCTTGCTATTTACTAGCAGTAACACACAAGCGTGACTGATTATGTGAAAATGGCAGGGGGAGCAGGGTCCAGGGGAGACAAAACGTAGTGCACTTTATGGGGAACAGAGGGGACATGTCGGCCATGCATACAAGGAGGACATCCTGTGCAGGTACTTGGTGTGATTTCCGAGCTACTCCCAGACCACCTCAGACCATGGCCACACATGAGTCAGCGGCTACCTAGGCGTCCCCGGCTGCCTCGTGATGTGGGCCATTGTCTTCAGGCAGCCGTGCAGGAGTGCCTTATCCAAGTCCTTCACACACACGGGTGCACTGAGAGGCCAGACATGCACAGGTACAGAGGCCCCACGTGGTAGAGAGGCCACAGTGTTTGAAATGACCTTTGAAGGATGCTTCATAGACAGAGATGACAATAGGTGAAATTTGGGGCAATGGTATCTGCATAGACAAGGAAACATGGAGAAGGTTGAGAAAGAAGAAATATTCCAGTTTTTCTAGAGCACAGAGTGTTATACAGGGGTAGTGGAAAACAAAGGAACATCTATACCACGTCTGACCTGGAATGTCCTGCTGAGGCATTTGTACTTGATTCAACTGAGAGTGGGGAGACATCAAAACCCCTGAATGAGGATGGATCCCACAGAACTGTGGTTGGGGAGATTAATTTAGCCATTGCTCAGGACAGGGCTATTCTCAAAATATATCCTCAAAATATCCTGCTATAACAAGCAGCCACCTAGACTAGACCAGGCATCAAAATACTTGGACTCTGGTGGCAGTTTGACTGGAAAGAAGAGTGCTGATAAGGACAGCAGCAAGGGACGGTATCCATTTAGCATCCAGACAAACGCCAAGCACGTAGTATGCAGTAAACCAGCAATTTGATGACTAAGTCTTTGCTCTCATGGTTCTGGTGGTTGATCTAAAAGGTACAGTAATTTACAAGTAAAAATGTTCTATGGAACATTTTTTTTCTTTTTACTTTCTTATTCACTGCTTTGTTTACTGAGGTATAAATTTGTATACCAAAAATGTACAACTCTTAGTACACAGCTTGTTAATAATATAATTTGGACTTGTTTTTTTTTTTCTTTGACAATGCTGTCCTAAAAAAGAGAATGTATTTACTATATGATTCTATCAGGTTGGTTATAAAGACCTACTGGCATAGAACTTTTTTTTTTTTTTAAGAGTTTTTTTATTTATTTATGTATACAAGCTGGGGTACAGGCCAGAGGCGCGGGGCGGCGAGAGGGTTCACCAGAGACAGAGCGGGGAGCAGAACAGGCAGATCAGAGATACACTGCTGAGGAGAGCAGCGGGTGAGGCAGGAGAGGTCTGCCGCACCATGTGGGATTCTCCCTGGCTGGGCGTCGAACCAGCATCACCGGCGGCCAACAGCTCCACAGCGCAGCGCCCAACCGCTGCGCCACCGGGGAGGCCCCCCTACTGGCATAGAACTTTAAAAACTCATATGATTTACATCAGTAATCACTGCTAAGCAGCTTTTGTTATTCATTGTCTGGGAGACATCATAGCACATACTCTGATGAAAAGCTGATTTTTGGAAAGAAGGATCAGAAATAAATAGTCCTAGCAAAGCAAATGAGATGAGTTACTTTGTGTACTGCCTTTTTAATCATGTGTCACCTGTTTTGTCTTGTTTTTCTTTTCCTTAAAGGGCAAAGGCATCTTTTCAGTCCAGTCACCATGGTGTATCAGAAGGGAGGCCTGATTGCTTCTGGAATTGTAACGTATATTTTTCCTTCAAAATTAATGGCTTTCAAGAAAATTTACATATTCCACTTGCTGCCATTTACTGTTATGGGCCGTAATTTGAGATGTCAGTTTCTGTGAGATTATTATATAAAATTGTTTCTTGTTAGGATGCTATTATAAAACTTTTTATTAGGAAGAATTTCAAAGATCTTCAAAAGTAGAGAGAACAGTATAGTGAACATACATCTATCTTATTGCAAATAAGCAAAATCAGAATTTTAAAAATTCCACTTATACTCCATTAAAAACAAATGAACAAACAACAAACAAACACACATTTATCCCTCAGTTCCATGCCAGTCTATACTTAATATATTAGGTTATAAGACACAATTGAACCTTTTGTCTAAACTTCAACTCAGTCTCTCATGCACACCCATTTGGCTTCCATGTTTATATGGTTATTATTCATGTTAGAGTTAGTAGTAATAGCCCTCATTTACACTTGGTGCTTAGATTGTGTCAGGCACCATGTTAAATGCCTTGCTTGTTTTGCCTTATGGGTCCTCCCAACAACCTATCAAGTAGGAACAATTGACGTCTTATTATACAGATGAAGGAACCAAATCTTACAGAGTTCACCAGCCAGTAAGTGGAGGAAAGAGGGTTTGAACTCAGGTGTGGCAAACTCTAGTCTTTGCTCTGATTTATTAGAGCACCCTTCCTCAGTAAGTATAAATAAGGTTCATATCCATGTTATTTTCTCCATGCTTTTGTAACAATGCTAAGGTCTGGAGTTAACCTACACTAAAATCTCAGGTCTACTGATAGCTCTCCTGAGGCCACTGTTAGCTTTGTATTTTCCATGCCACAGATCATATCCCCAGGACTCTGAGGGCAAGTAGACAATGACACCAGGGTAAGAGTTGTAACTGCACCAAAGAGGAGCTATCTGAGACTCTGAAACCTACACTCAGGTTGTCATACCTCTGACACTGAATTGGACTTCCCCCTTCATACTTAGTCTGCATTTGTGGCCTTTTATGATGTGTGTCTTCCTCAAGGTTACCATTAGTATTTGTTTAAACCTTTTTAAAAGAAGTGATTGTAGTATCTGCTCTGATGAAAGATGGGGGATGATGTTGAGCTTGGAGAAACACCTGGACACTCACCTAATCTCCTACCCCAAATCCCCAATGTCTGAACTCAGTCATCTCACAAATGCCTACTTAGAGTTTAATGGAGTCTAATCTAGAAATGCTGGTTGGATTTTCCCAAGGACTCTTAACTATTGTAAAAATAACTCAAATTCTTTTTGAGAGTAGCTAAATTAAATTAAATCTATAATCGATCCATCAGCCATCTCTACTGGATACTTGTCATGTTTGAGATCTGTGTGAAGAACTGGAAAGGAGACTACAGAGGAAATAAACAGCACACACCCTACCTTTGGGTCATTTAGGAAGACAAGAAGTGCATATAGTAATGATCAAAGGACAGACATTAGGCTAATGTCCTTTGAAGTAAGGAGTTTATAAGCCACAGGATAAGATGCCTCATTTGCCCCACCTACCACTGTGTAATGAAGAATGTGGTAGGTAGATGGTGAAGAGGTTCAAAGAAAGTGGAGATCAGTAAAATTTTAAGTAATTGAAACATGTATCACAAAAGAGATTAAAGTGAAACTTGGCCAGGGAACACAGTTATAAGTTACCTAAATGGAAGAAGGAAACAGGACGTATAAATGATGATTCCAAAAATAACTAGTACATAGTAACCAGTAAGTCTTAGCTTGTCTTATGAGGAAAGTGAGACTGATTTTCTGCATTTATTTCATTATTTTTGGTCTGTAGGATGGCTATGTGTATTCTTTAACTGTGAAAGACACAAATTACAAAATGGAGGAATTTCTTGTGATTGATGAGCCTGTGGAACATTTGATGTTTTCTCCCAGTTACAAAATGTTGCTAATTCAAACAGAAAAGGTATGCTAGGTGGTGATTTCTTGGTGCACAATTTTCATATATTATTATCATCATTACATGAGAGGAATGAGGTACAGAGGATGCTGTATAATGATACTCTATTAGTACTGCTTTGGTGCAAATGTCAGACTAACAGCTGATGTCTCCATGGCAGTAATATAAGAAAGAAAGAGTAGAATGATATCTTTCATTCAGGCATCAGCAAATGATATCTTTCATTCAGGCATTATGGCCCTGCAGGTTAAAACCAGACTGCTGCTTACTTTTGTACATGAAGTTTTATTGGCACATAGTCACACCCATTCACTTATATATATTGTCTATGGCTGCTTTAACATTACAATGGTAGCGTTAATAATGATGGATCACATGACCCGTCAAGTCTAACATATTTACTATCTGTCCATTTATTAAAAAAAGTTTGCAGACAACCCCGATATAGTAAAATGAGATAATTTGGAATTCTATACCCAGTGAAAATACCTTTTCAGTACAGGGGTGAAAAATGGCATTTTTAAACACTCCAAAACTGAGAGTTATCAGCAGCAAACATCCCTGGTGAAAATTCTAAAGACTGTACTTCAGGTAGAAGGAAATGATCCCAGATGGAAGGACTGTGAGGCAAAAAGGATGAAGAAAATTAGTAAATATATGGGGACGTATAAATGAACAGCAGAATATAATGTGAAGGTAGGTTTAAAAATAACACAGAATAAGAATTGCAGATAACATCAGTGTATGTTTGAAAGGAAAGGTTAAATGGAATAAAGCATTCCTAGTTTATTATATTACCTCAGAGGAAAGTGAGGTCTTTTTTTATTTAATTTTTTTTAATTTTAGGAAGGTGAAGTCTTTTAGTTATTTTTGCTGTTAATAAATTGGGTGTGCATATTGTAACTTCTAAGGTAAACATTAAAAGAAATGTAACAGTAGGTAGAATTTTCAAACAACAGAGAGGAAAAGTGAAATGTTTAAAAAAAAAGTTAAGAAAAAGAGACCCAAAAAAACCACAAAGCAAGGGAAAAAATAGAAAGCATAAGCTAAATGTTATAATCAAACTCAAATATGTTGCTAATTTCAATAAAAGTCATATAGAACAAGTGATCTGGTTAAAATAAAAAGTTTTACCATACTAGATTAAGGAAAAAAAAGAAAGTAAAGCCCAACTACATACTGTTTATAAGCAGCACACCTAAAACATAAAGGTACAGTAATATTGAAAGTGAATAAAAGGTAAAGATACATTAACATTGAAAGTAAATAAAAAGATTGAAAGTAAAAACAAAGGTGGGAAAAAAGATATATCATGCAGACATTAACCAAAATAAAGCCAGTGGAGGTAATAGTCACATTAGACAAAATAAACATTTAAACAAAAATCATTACTAAAGATAAATGGGCTTATTTCAGAAGGTTCAATTCACTAGTAAGATAAAAACATTTAACATGTATATGTTCTAAATAAGAACCTCAAAGTGTATGAAGCAAAACATTATAAAGTTACAAGGAAGGCACTGTCGTGATCTCAATGAGGGATTTTAATATACTTTCCTCAGGACATTGACAGAGTAAACCATGTACCCTCAACACAGCAACCAAAATGAGCAAAGCGTTTCTGTTACTCAGAGCCCTCTGGTGATTTCCTGTGTTGTTGTGAGAAAAAGCAAAGATAAAATCCATACTATGCTTTACAAGGCCCTTCATGACATGGACTCCACTTCCTGCCCTGCCCTAATCTGCACTACCCTGCTTCCTGGTCACCCTACTCTGCTCAGGCTGACCATTATGCTGTTTACTTGAACATGCCAGTTATGTTTCTTCCTCAGAGTCTCTGCACTGGCTGTTCCTTCTGTGTGGAATACTCTTCCTGAAGAATCCACATGAATCCTTCCTCCTTCCCTTTAAGATTTTTCTCTGGGCAGACTGCTAAACATGGAGCTTCCATACGACCCAGCAATCCCACTTTTGGGAATTTACCCAAAGGATACAAAAACACTAATCCGAAAGGATACATACACCCGTATGTTCATTGCGGCACTGTTCACAATAGCAAAGGTATGGAAGCAACCCAGATGTCCAAAAATAGATGATTGGATCCAGAAGATGTGGTACATATACACTATGGAATACTATTCAGCATGGAAAGAAGATAAACACATGCAATTTGCAGCGACATGGATGGAGTTAGAGGGGATCATACTCAGTGAAATAAGCCAGAAAGAAAGAGAAAAATATCGAATGGTTTCACTTA
>PVIJ01011984.1:0-23484 GCA_004024925.1 Scalopus aquaticus
TAAAGGAAACAATCCCTCGCTTTGGATTGCCTGCCTCCATCCAAAGCGATAATGGGCCTGCGTTTGTCTCTGAGGTTAATCATGCAGTAAGTAGTGTGTTACAGATCAACTGGAGAGAACTTGTTTTTAGATAAGGAATGAAGGAATTTTGTTTGCCACACTGGACAGCACCTGGAGACTGACTGTTATTTTCTTTTTCGAACTGGAACCCTAAAATATTGTCATCTGAGACTGCACCCCGACATCAACCTATTTGACCATCATCACCATAGAAATGGTGACAAAAATGAAAGGAGGGAATTGTTGGGGGGAAAAAAGGAAGTCTGCAACAAACTCCACAGGAAGGTTTATGGACCCCACCTCAAGCCAGAGAGATCCAAGACCCCTAGGGCTACGAATCCCAGAATTCCATCATCATCCAGAAGAGAGGATTACCGGAAACTGAGGGGTGGAGTTAAGCAGACATGTTGGCTATATAATGAGGGCTTTTGACCTTGGGGGGCTCTTGCTTCTCGCAGGGCTACAGCGTGCCTTTGGGGTTTCCAGCTCTTCGGATCTGGTAGGACGTATTTGGAGATTTATCTCTCTCCCTCACTTTCTCTTTTGTCCCCAAGTTATTCAATTTTTTATTTCCCTTCCTTTTGTAAATAAACCCTTTTATTAACCTTTTTGTGAGTGCCTGCAATTGTTCTTATTATAAGTCCTTTTTAAGCGCCCGGGTGAGAACCCACAGTCAGGCACCCCATTGTGTATCGGGGTTGCCCTGTAACACTACTAGTGCTTTGCATCCTCAGAGTTTCCACTGCCCAGAGTCCCTGTAGCAGGTACCCCAAGATTAGCAAATGAATCTCCATACGCAATTTAGGCAGTTTTTATGCTACTGCCTCTTCATTGAGTTTTGGAGTGAGGGAAACTGCATGTGAGCCCTTTAAAGTTTCTCAGCTCCCTATAGCCCTTTGTGTCCCCTGGAAAAAGCCCCATTGGTTTTCAAAGCCAGACATTTTGTGGAAAGGCTTTTCTGGTGCAGGTCCTAAGTACTGGGGTGCCTCATGTGAGGACATACACTCTTATACTCCTTGGGAAAAGGTTCGGGAGTTATGAAATCCCTCCCTATAGTGAATTGCTACACTGGGGGTGGGGCTTTTATCAGGAATGTGTCTCTGCCTCGCCTACCTGTTTTGGTGTGATCCCTAATCCCTTGTTGTGGAGAAGTCGTTTAACTGGTTTTCAGCTTTTTTTTTTTCTTCAGAAAATTGTTTCATTGTACCTGTATATAAGGTGTGTCTATGGCAGGCAGTGTGTTCAGGATCTTCTACGCAGCCTTCTTAGACCACTTCGTGTGGTAGTGTATTTTTGTTTCAATACATTAAAGTACTTTACGATATAGTATACATTAACTTTTGTTATGTGTGCTATAGGTATCTTTATGTATGCCCACACTTCTCTGAACCATGACCTGATTGTGATGTTGTTTCAGAGTCGATGAGTTTGAGAGAGGAGCGGGGTCCTTGGGTTCACTTTGGGAAAGGTTTCACCAGAGCTCCCTTCGGCGGCACGTGACAAGTTTCTCCACGAGACAAAGACTCAGTTATACTAAAAGAACAGGTTTATTAGGAAAAGAGGTATAGGACACTTGTAAAGACACAAACAGGCAGAAAGAGCTGCCCCGCTGAGGGGCAGGTTTGCTAAGAGAGGCCTGCATGGTGCAGGTCACGGGCAGACAGGCAGGCCGCTGCCCTGCAGAGGGACAGAGTTGCTAAAGGAAAGCACCTGCATAGGCACAGGTGGGCAGAGAAACGGCTGCCCCGAATTCTTGCCCGGATGGCACTGATACAGCCTTCTTTCAGTTGGGAGGGGCTCATCTTTGAAGATGGCTGTCTGTTTACTGGCTAACTAGAATTAGAAAAGAGACCAGAGATTCTACAATGGGCTCAATCTCCATATCTTTGGCCCTAGAGACTGCAGTCTAGCTCCTACCTAGGCTTTGTAACTAAGGAGCTGGCACTTAGGGATTGTGCTAAAGGTTATGTCGATTTCTTCGACCCCTACTTTCTTGTGTGGGTCTAGTTCTAATCTTATTTTGTGTTATATCTCCTCCATCATTCAGAAGCAAAGTTAAAGGACTGAGTTTGCTTCCCCTAAGAAACAATGAAGTTGCAGCTCAATCCACTTTTAGCCAATACTATGGAACAGTACTTAAAATAAAGCATGTGCTATCTAATTGGTATTAACCCAAACCCCTTGATAAAGTTGTGTTACTGTTTTGGTTCCACGTTCTCATGCATTTGACTGAATGAGTGACGGTTCTATTGTTCCAATTTCCAGGATTAGTTTATGGTGAATGTGGATAACTGCAATAGGAGTGTATGAGTTACCTGTTTTCTAATTGTTTTTCCCTTTAACAAAGGCAGTGAAACCAGAATGGCAAGTACATTAAAACAACAACAAAAAAAACCCCAAAAACTTAAAGTACCATTCACCTCCTTTTCCTTATCTTAATTAAGAATATGGATTGGTGAATATTTAAATTAAGTCTACACAATACAATCCAGTTATAAGGTTTTTATCAAGAGGGAAATGAATCTTGCCTTTTCATCAACTGTACTTTCCATAACATTCAGAGACTTCAGTTTTAGTCCCTCCTTGCCCTCAGATAAAGATTCATTTTTTTATCTGGAGGTAACTCCTTGGGTGTTCTGGCAATATAATCACCTGTACAAACTTTTCTATTTGTAAACATCCTTAAGTTTGTCCTACAGACATAAATTGTAAATAGTGAATTCCAGTATAGGATTCCTGATTGACATATCTTTTATTCCTACATTTGTTAGTATTTATCTCATTGTTTTAAATCTAGTGTTTATCACAAAGTAGCTGCTTAGCTAATGCATCTCCATCCCTGGCTTTGATACTGGGCAGGAAGGGGGCACTAAAACAGGCCAAGGACACTGCCCAAATTGCTTACTGGTCACTATCCTAGTTCTGCACCCGCACGCACAATTGCAAGACTATTCAGGCTTAGGGAACAACAACAGTGGGATTTATTTAACAGGGAAAAACAATGAATTACGGAGGCCAAGACATGACTATTTACCTTACTTGAAGCAATGTCCAGTCTTTTAAGTCCCAAATAAGAAACAGCAAAGGTGGCATCTTCCCGCCACTGAGGATGTGGAGTTCCTTTTCCAAACAATGGGCCACGTGTCCAAGATGGCGTCTTCCCACCTCTACAGACACGCAGCAAACAGACTGTAGGCCAGGTTCCAACTCATGAGGATGACACAGGACACAACTGGAGATTTTCCCGGAGATGCCATGGTGCCCCAGCACAGCACCAGGCCAGCAACACTGAAAACAGCAACTACAGTGGTCAGACGACCCAACAGATGCATTTTAGGAAGGTGCCCACTCCAGGCCTTTGCCTTATTTCTTCAGCTTCAGTAAAAACAAAACCGGGGGAGGGAATGTAGAAGTATGTAAAAGTAAGAATGTCAATAGCCACTGATAAAGCAAGGTGCCACAGTCTGGCACCCTGCAGCTGTAAAACTTCAAGGACTGCAACCTGAGATAAACTTCCCCAGGTGGCAGTAAAACTTCAAGGTCTATAGACTCCCCCGCCAGGGGCAAAAGGCTTCAGGGACACTAAAAGATAACCACCCTGGCCATCTGCTTCGCGACCACCCCCCCTTGATGTATTGCCAAAATCTGTCTAGTTGCTGAATTCCTTTGTATCTGTAACTGCCTTTATAAGCTGCACCAACTCTGTGCTGAGGGTCTCAATTTTAGCCTACTAGACCGCTGCGTCGGTACTTCAGGCTAATTGGGACCCTAGCTAGAGCTAGCAATAAACCACCGCTTTGTAATTACATCGGACTGACTCTGTCGTAACTTGGACCCGTAACATACTTTAACAGGAAGGAAAAGGGCACAAAATGGAATAGAAAAGAACACAAGGGACCATGAAGATGGATCACGGGTGAATTGGTGGTGGGCTACCCAAGGGGAATACAAAATGTAAAAGACATAAATAACAATAAAAATATATATTTATAAAAAAACAAAACAAAACAAAACCGGGAACAGTTTTTGTCGCTCGGCCACTCACAAAGCCTTCAAACTTTTCCTCTTGAAGATTGGCACTGTGGGGGCCAAAGTTGCTGGCCCCAAAGTAACTGAAGATTCCAACGACTCTCAATCTGGAACTCTACATCCTGGTGGCTCCAAAGCTCCTGCTGGCTGATTTCCAAATTCTCAATCACAGCGGCTGCATCTCCTGATGCGGGATACTCTCTTCTATATCATGGTGACTCCTTCTCCTTTTTCTGTACCTTTTCTATTTGTAATTTAAGTCTCCACCCAAAACTGCAAAGTCTTTTAGCATTTTTCCTTGGGGCTATCTATCATCATCAGCAACCCCTTCCAGGGGGCACCACCTATACAGGACTTTGGCCTCAGCCCTGGTTATAGCTTCACCCCCTGTGCTGATAAAAACTGCTTGAATTCGCAGCAACATGGATGGAACTAGAAGGGATCATGCTCAGAGAAATAAGCCAGAAAGAAAGAGAAAAAATATTGAATGGTTTCACTTATAACAGGAATATAGGGAAACCAAATAAGAGAGAGATATTCAGCAAGGGAGGGGAGGATAAGGACTCTGGATGGGAGGTGGTGGGAAAGAACACAGGGGACTGTGGTGGTGGTTCATGGGTGAATTGGTGGTAAGTAACCTACGGGGAATACACAATAATGTAAAAGATAGAAATAACCAAAAAAAAAAGAAAAAAGAAAAAAACATCAGAGAGCGGCGGCAGAGGCGGGGACAGTTCATGAGGTCAGTAGGGCCAGCAGGCCCTGAGAAGTCACATGGTGGGGATATCTGTGGGCTTGGGAAAAAAGGCCACTGGACCGCTGGGTTAAAGGAATCATTGCTATAAACAGAGCAAGTGTTTGTTTATACATGTCCACTCACATGCATTGAAAAAATGTCAAAACATATGCCTCTGGAGTTAACAATAGCTTTTCAGTGTGTGAGCTTTTCGGCTCATTTTTAATTTTCCTTAATGCTCTTCTGTATTTTCCAAGCTTTCTGCATTGAGTATATATCAATTTTAAGGTTAGAAAACAGTAATTCATATTTTTAACTAATGAAGCAAAATTTTGAAAGGGGGGAAAAAAAACTCTGCTTGGAGGCAATTCAAACAGTATGACCAAAATAGAACTTTTGATTCTCCCCATCCTAAACAGAATCCTCCCTCAATATTTCCCAAATAATTTGATGTCACTACCGTTTACCAAACTGCTAGGGTCAAATATCTAGGAGTCATGTTTGACCCTCTTATTCTCTTAACACTCTTAATCCAATTCATTAGCAAAATATGCAAGTTTTACCTTCAAATTTTATCCAAAATCACTTAACACCTACACTATAGCCTTATTTCAAACCACAATCAACTCTCGCCTAAACTTGCCAATGTACTTGCAGTGACTGTCAGCTGGTTTCCCTGCTTCTACTCTTGACCCCCTACATTCTATCTATCACACAATTAGATTGATCTTTTAACAACGCGTAGCTGATTGTGTAACTTGCCTTATTCCAAAGGCTTCCCACTGCACTGAGAATAAATTCAAAACTCATTTAGCATGGCTTACAAGATTATAAGTTCTCTGACCTATTCCTATTGTTCTCTTCTCCACTCATTTTTCTCTTCTCTTCAACCACACTGGTGTTCTTACTGTTCCAAGAACACAAAAACTCATTCTCTGACTGAAATATTTTATTTTTATTTATTTATTTATTTATTTTTTAAAGATTTATTTTTTATTTATATATACAAGCTGGGGTACAGGCCAGAGGTGCAGGGCGGCAAGAGGGTTCACCAGAGACAGAGCGGGTAGCAGAACAGGCAGAGCAGAAATACACTGCTGAGGGGAGCAGCGGGCAAGGCAGGAGAGGTCTGCCACGCCATGTGGGATTCTCCCTGGCTGGGCATCGAACTCGCGTCGCCGCTGCCGACAGCTCCACAGCGCAGCGCTTAACCGCTGTGCCACCGGGGAGGCCCACTCTGACTGAAATATTTTAAACTCATTTTCTTTATGTTGTGAAAGCTCTCACCTCAGACTTTTGCTTAACTTGCCTCCTCTTCTTTCAGGTTTCTACTCACCTGCTCAAAAAGACTTTCTCTGACAAACTGTTTTTGGTTTTCCCCAGATTCACTGATTGACAAATAAAAATCATATATATTTGGGCATTCATACAACAGACAATTCAACAATGTAAAACACTTTTAGAAACTACTAGACATCAACAAACAGCCTGATGGCACTGAGATTAAGAGGGAGGGGAGAGGAAAGGGGAAAGAGGACACAAAGGATGGTGGTAGGGTAAAATACATTATGATAGAAGAAATTGTATATATTTAAGGCCCATAACATAATGACTTGGTACACTCTGTGAAATGATTACCACATTCAGCCTAATTAACATAACCATCTAACATAGTCATCATTTTTGTGGTTATAACACTTAAGATCCACTCTCTTAAAAAATTTCAAGTATACCATACAGTATTATTAAACATAGTCACTACATTGTATTCATTATGCTTACTTAAGACATTTTGACCTTTGACTAACATTTCCCTAGCTCCTGGCAACCACTATTTTACTCAGCTTTTATAAGAGTAAACAGTAAATGAAAAGCAAGTTACACACATTTACGTGTCTACAGATGTTTCCCACTGATGTAGAGGTTAGTATAGTGTTAGGCTTCGCATTTACTCATCTTTTCAATTGAGTGATTTCATTTTTCTTTTTCTTTTTTATTTTTGCATACAAGCTGGGGTGCAGGGCAGAGGTGTGGGGAGGTGAGAGGGTTCACCAGAGACAGAGTGGGGAGCAGAACAGGCAGATGGACAGAAATACACTGCTGAGGGGAGCAGCAGACGAGGCAGGAGAGGTCTACTGTGCCATGTGGGAATCTCCCTGGCAGGCATCGAACTCGCACCGCAGCTGCTGATAGCTGCACAGTGCTTCACTTAACCCGTTGCGCAGAGAGACACACAGAGAGAGAGAGAGAGAGGGAGAGAGAGAGACTCAAAAAAACAAAAAGTGATAGAGAGATGAATTGAATAGTTTCATATAAATTTTTACATAAAAATTCTCAAAATGTGTAAACTTCATAATGTAAATGATGTTGAAAGAAAAAAATAAAGGGTATGGGGAAGCTTCCTGAGAAACAATTGGCTGTTTTAGGTTCTTATGCATCCCTGACTCAATATTAGATATGGACCAAAAATAAACACATCCCTATTTCCCAGAAATGCATAATGACAAAGCCACTTACAAGTTTTATAATCTTCAGTAACTTAGTCTTCTTGAACTTTGGTTTACTTATCTATAAGATAAAAATATTTCCACTTACCCAATACAATAAAATATTACCTGGCACGATACTCGCTCAATAAATGGTAGTTGCTATAGCCATCATCACCAAGATAACTGAAGTACCCTCTATACCTTTCCAACAAGTAAAATGTAGATTGTATAAGCATGGTCCTGGAACATTCTCTTATACCACAGGTGTCAAGTGTTTGTTCATTTGCTTCCTTTGAAGTATTTTCTTACTAAATATGTTTGCTGTTGTAATTCATATTTGTAAGTGTATGTATGTGTGTTGGTTCTGTGAGCCTTTTAATCAAGACCCTCTATGGATTGAGGTTCTATGAATTACATCATTATTACTATATTTACTGAAGTGATGGTATTTTTTTAACTCTGTAAAGCAGTTGTCTGCTTTGCAGATGCATTTACTCAGAACATGAACTTGCTTAATTCAAAATTAATCAGCTTAGTGGGCTTTGAATTCTTGACACCCCATTGTTTGACCCAGCCTTTTATGAAGAGGGAGAAAAAAGAAAGCTGGAAATAAAACCACAGTAAGCAAATGAGGCAAATGAATACTTAAAAATCATGCTAGTCTGAAGGAAATAGTGATTATGACAGAGGGGAAAATTGAAGTTTATAGAAAAAAATGAAAGATACCTTTAAAGACAAATTTGTCTTTCAATGAAGGGATTCTGATATCTAATAGGGTGTTCTTCTCTTAACTTAGCCTGCATACTTAGAAATACAGAACAGAGCAGTCACGAGGGCTCTGCAAAACGACTGCTTATTAAGAACACCTAGACTCACCTCAGATTACAAAACAAATGAGGAGAACACCCACATGAAAATGGAGATGGGAAAATAAGAATGCAGATAGATCTCATTCATATTCTGCATTGCTAACAACTGGCTTTGGCTTAGTTAGCTTGAGAATTGGGAAAGGAGCAACAGTCTTATTGTATGATCTCTCCCAAAGCTTAAACTCTGGAGTTAAAGTTATAATATGAAAAGTGAGCTTCCAGTCCAAATAAAAACAATTATATCAACAATTGACTTTACTTTCTTTAATTTTTATCAGAGTTTCAGCTTTTGGTACATGTTCCCTAAGTTTGAAAAATATGTAGTAAATATGGATTGAAAAAACTTTTCTATTTTATAACAGCTGTAGGGTATATGGGTGTGTGTGTTTGTGTGTCTGTGTGTGAAAGTAATAGTAAACAAATTATAACCCCTGAAATAGTCTGAGAACAGTTTGTTTTGATCTTAAATGATTCAGCATTAAAGATTTTATTTAGAGGTATTGAAAGATAGAGTTCTGATGAAAGGTCAGTCTTTGCTGGTTTGTTTGCTTTTCCTTCCTTTCTCATAGAATGAACTACAGTGGTTTGTTAGACAAGTGATCAGTTGTGATGATAACTGAGTTATAAGACTGCTTGGCAAGAAGTAAGTAGAAAATGGAAGAGAAATTCTGTTGATGAAATGAGAAAAGAAATGTTCTTTCAATATATTGTAGTTTTACTAGTCATGACACAATGGCATTATGGGGAGATGGGGGACATATAAAGCAATCTATGTTCATTTATTATGAGACAAAATATGTTTTCTTAAAAAATTATGTTTACACAATATAAACTGTACTTAATCATTTCTAAAGGTTGGAGTGGAGACAAGATGCTGAGAAATAGTTGGACCTCTCAAATCCTTGACGGATTCCTAATTTACTATGATTTTTTCAAAGCCACATTTTTGTGCGTATGGATAATTATGTTTCTTGCTATGGTAACACTGGCTTGGCCTACATAAAATTGCTTTATATGATGTAATCTGTCCCAAGTTCCTATATTCTTAGAAAGGAGTAACTTAAAAAACAAATCTACAGCAACGTGTTGCCATTAAATAATGAAACTATTCCCTCCAAAAGATTAAGTAATGTAAATGTTACTCATGCAATGACTCATAATATGAAATCTTTATTATTGCAGTTATATTTTATAGCTCTATCTACATTAGTGTTACAATAGCAACAACAAAGTATGAAAGACTTGGATCTTTGTAGTTGTTATATTCAATGAACAAAGGCTTATACTTTGTTTTGGGTCTTATTTCTCTCATTGAGATCAATTTTCCATTGTACTTACTGAAATTATCTTTGAAAGAACTAAATATATGAACAAGCTCTTCAATCACAAATGCCCTTATTTCCTTGTGTTAGCTTTATTGCTAATAAAGAGTCTAAAGGTTACAATATTTGAAGATCTAAGTGAACTGAAAATGAGTAATAATCATAATATAAGCAACTCATGGGAACCATAGTAACCTGAAAAATCTGTCAATTTAGATAAAGACCCAATAGATTATTATAAATTTTCATTGAATTAGATACTTTCTCCAAGATAACAGTGGTTTTCAAACAGAAACACACATTAGAAACATCTGGGAAAGTTAAAGTACAGATTTTTAGATTCAACCCTAAGAGATTTTGATTCAGTGTTATGCCCTGCACCCCTGAAATTGTATACTTGTCAGGCTACCCAGGTGATTTGATGCTGTACCCTGGTACTTTATAGCATACATTAACAATCAATGGTATATCATTTCATTTTCTTATCTACAACTATTTTGGAGGAATAAGAGCTAAAATGTTTCGATGGGTAGTTTTGATGTGAAAATGGAAAGAGATTCAGAGCTAAGAGAAACACTGGGAAAGAACTACACAATTCAGGAGTAAGAAAAGTCAAAGAACTACAAAATGGCATGAGCTACCTCAGGGTAAAATAGAAATACAATTAGATTTTTTTAAATAAAAAATTAAAAAGAAGTACAAATAAAGCCTTAATGAACAGTACATTTTCTTGTTGATTTGGACACTAGTGTACGAAATTTCATTTTGTTCTTTAACCTGTTGATAGACAGACTTTATCTAAAAGGGGGGGGGGGAGAAACATATGGAATAGACAATTTTACAATGAAATCTGTATAAAATTCTAATTTGGGTACTTACGACAGGAGGAAGAACATTTCTGATATAAGATGCATTATTTAGTACTCTGAAGAGATGAAACATGACCGTCAGCAATACCTAATGTCTAAGTGTGTAGTCTGGTTTAGGTTTTGTTTTGCTGTGTAGTTTTAAAATTTGACTTGATTATTATGCTAAGAAGATCATCTCTTTGGGGTCCATTTACAGTAGTAGTACCATATACAAGCACTAAAATTTATTTTTTTAAAGATTTATTCATTTATGCATATAAACTGGGGTGTATGTCGGAGGTGTGGGATGGTGAGAGCACAACAGGCAGATCGACTGAAGTACACTGCTGAGGGGAGCAGCAGGCAAGGCAGGAGAGGTCTGCTGCGCCATGTGGGACTCTCCCTGGTTGGATATCAAACTCGTGCTGCAGTGGCTCTGGATAGCTTCATAGTGCTGAGCTTAACCCATTGTGCCACCAAGGAGGTCCCATTTTATATTTCAAAGTCATCTCTATATCACTGCGCTTAACCCTTTGTGCCACCAGAGAGGTCCCAAGTACTAAAATTTCATTGTTCTGTCTCATGAGATCTATTTTTCAGTATATTGTCCCAAACCTCAGATTGATCTTGGTTTGAGTTCTAGCTTTTCTTTATCTGTGAAATGCAAGTAACTACATTATTCTTAATATATGATTGTTCTGAAGATCAAATGAGACATACTGTGCAAATGCTATAGCAAGGGCCTGAAATATAGTAAGCACTCAATTCATGTTAGCTTTTATATCATCATCTGTAATCTCTGTCATATCTTTTAGTGAGAAAGTAGTTCTGAGATAGCACAGCTCCAATCAGTAATTTTCCCATACAGTTCTGTATTAAATCAAGAAGCTGCAATGTTTTAACCTTGAAATCAAACAACTTAACAAAGACAATGAAATAGTAGATGAATTGATTTGATGGTTCCTGATCCCTATACCTGGACATATAATCAGGGGTTAAAAATTATGACATCATAATATTCCCAGTTGTTTCCTCTACTCAATATTTTTAGACATTCTAATCATAAAATATATTTGACTATTGGACTAGGTTTATACTTTAATATGAAAACCCATGGTGAATGAAGGAGCATCTAATGGAAATGCCAAAGATCTGAGGGAAAATGTTATAGCCTTTTGTATTTCTTTTGTTTTTTGTTTGATTTTTTTTTTGACAGGGGCAATTCTCATATATGTGAAATGGTATTTCATTGTGGTTTCGATTTGCATTTTCTTGATAAGTGATCATGAACATTTTTTCATATGCCTGTTGGCCATCTGATTGTCTTTTTTTAGAGAAGTGACAATTTAGATCTTCCGCCCATTTTTTGATTGCGTTGTTCTTTCCTTTTTGCCTAGTTGTATAAGCTCTATGTAGGTCTTCAATATCAGTCCCTTGATGGATGCTTGCTGTGCAAATATTATCTGCTATCCAGTATGGTGTCTCTTCATTTGGGTTACTATCTCTTTCACTGTATAAAAGATTTTTAGTTTGATGTAGTCCTACTTATTTATATTCTCCTTTGTTTTCCTTATTGATGGAAATGAGTCAGCAAAGATTTTTTTTTTAAAGATTTATTTATTTATACATACAAGTTGGGGTACAGGCCAGAGGCGTGGGGTGGCGAGAGGGTTCACCAGAGACAGAGTGGGGAGCAGAACAGGCAGATCAGAACTACACTGCTGAGGGGAGCAGCGGGCGAGGCAGGAGAGGTCTACCGCGCCATGTGGGACTCTCCCTGGCTGGGCGTCGAACTTGCATCGAGTGCCCTGCCAACAGCTCCACAGTGCAGCGCTCAACCACTGCGCCACTGGGGAGGCCAGAAAAGATATTTTTGAAGTTTATGTCATGGAGTATCTTGTCTTCGTTTTCTTCTATATATTTTATGACTTCAGGTCTTACTTTCAAGCCTTTAATCCATTTTGAGTTGATTTTCATGAATGGTGTGAGATAGTGATCTAGTTTTATTATTTTGTGTGTGACAGTCCAATTTTCCCAACAGCATTTCCTTGTTCTAGAATATACACTTCATTCCTTTGTTGTAGATTAGTTGTCTATATATATGTGGGTTTTTTCCTGGGTTCTCAAATCTATCTCGTTGGTCTCTGTGTCTGTTTTTGTTCCCATACCATGTAGTTTTAAATATTACAGCTTTATACTGTATTTTAAGGTGTGGGAGAGTGATAGTTACAATTTTTCCATTTTAGTCAGGAAAGCTTTGGCTATTTGGTTTGTGTTTTTTGGTGTGTGTGGTTCCATATGAATTCAGTAACATTTGTTCTATTTCTTTGAATAATGCCATTGGGATTTTTATTGAGATTGCATTCAATCTGTAAAGTGCTTTGGGTAGGATGCCCATTTTGCCAATGTTGATTCTTCCAATCCATGAGCAAGGAATTTCTTTCCATTTCTTTGTGTCTTGTTCTTTCACTTTTAACAATATTTCATCAATTTTGTTCAATGGGTTCTTCACCTCCTTTGTTATGTAATATTTTTGGTGAGACTGTGAATGAGATAACTTCTTAATTTCTTCTTCTAACTCATTGTTTGCATATAAATGGCAACTGATTTTTTGAGTGTTGATTTTGTATCCTGCCACATTGCTGGGCTGGTTTATTGTTTAAGTTAGTTTTCTGTGGATTTGAGGTTCTCTATGTGTATTAACATACCATCTGCAAATAATGATCTCTATGTATAGTATCATGTCCTCTGCAAATAATGATAACTTTATTACTTCTTTCCCAATTTAGATTCCTTTTACAGCTTTTTTCTTGCCTAATTGCTCTAAGTAAGTCTTCTAATACTATGTTAAATAGTAGTGGTGAGAGTGGTCATCCTTGTCTTGTAGTAGAACTTAGAAGAAATTCTTTCAGTATTTTATATGGCTTTTATTGTGATAAGAGACATTCCATTTATCATGAAATTTTCATTATAAATGCATAATTGATCTTATCAAATGCTGTCTCAGGATCAATCAATATGATAGCATGTATTTTACTTTCCTTTTTGTTGAAGTGGTAAAATATGTTGATTGATTTTTGGATGTTGAATCACCATTGTGTTGCTAGTATAAATCCCACTTGGTAGTGGTGGATAATCTTTTTAATGCTTTGTTGGATTTGGTTTGTTAATATTTTATTGAGAATGCTTCCATCTGAGTTCACTAGGGAGATTGGTCTGTAATTTTCTTTTTTGTGTTACCTTTGGTTTTAGTAGTAGCATGATGTTAGCCTCATAAAATGTGTTTGTTTTTATTTCTTCATTCTCAATTTTTGGAAAGAGTTTGCATGAGATGGGTATTACTTTATAGTGAAGGTTTGGCAGAATTCACTTATGAAGATGTGTGGTCCTGGACTTTTTTTTTTCTGTGAGAGTTCTGATTACTATTTTAATTATCTGGTTTGTGATTGATCTTTTCATGTTATCTATTTATTTCCACTTCAATCTCAGATAATTGTCTAATTTTAGGAATCTGTCCATCTCTTTTAGGTTATGGTACTGATTGGCATATGCATATTCACAGTAGTTCGTTATTTTTTCTCTGAATTTCTGCTGTGTCTCCTGTAAATTCTTTTTCATTTCTGATCCTGTTTATTTGGGCCTTCTCATTTTTTCTTTTACTTAGCTTAGATAGAGGTATACATATTTTGTTTATTTTTCAAAGAACCAGCTTTTTGTTTCATTAACCTTTTGGATTCCCCTATTGATATCTATTTCATTTATTTCTGTTCTAATTTTTATTATTTCTTACTTTCTACTGGCTTTTGGATTCTTTTTGTTCTACTTTTTCTTGAACCCTGAAGTGAGATACAAGATTGTTTATTTGGGCTCTTTCTATTGTCTTGATGTGGGCTGGTAGTGTTATATAAGTTTCTCTTGATACTATTTTCTCTTCATCCCATATGTTCTGAAAGGCTATGTCTTCATTATCATTTGTATCAAGTTTTTTTTTTCTTTTTTGATTTCCTCATTTACCCAGTGTGTTGTTCAGTCTCCATTTATTAGAGTATTCCATTTTTTCATTTTGTAGTTGATCTAGTTCACTGACTTTATGATTCAAGATGATACTTGGCATGATTTCAATCTACATGAATTGCTGATGCTTGTTTTGTGACCCAATATGTGGTCAATCCTGGAGAATGGCACGTGTGTGCTTGAAAACAATATGTACTCATTTTGGGGAGTAGGGGGAGATGTAGTGGCCTATAAATGCCTATTAAACACATTTGGTCTAGTTTTTTGTTTAGGGTAATTGTTCCCTGATTTATTTGCTTATTCGTTGATATGTCAAGTGGTGAGAGTGCGGTGTTGAAGTCTTCAATCACTAATGTATATTCTCCAATGTCTGTTTTCAGATTTGATAGTCATTTCCTGATGTCTTTCAGTGTGCCTTTGTTTGGTGAGTATATACTGATGAGTGTTAGGTCTTCCTGTTGTATTGCTCCCTTAATCATTATATAGTATCCATCAGTTTCCCTTCTTACCTTTTTAAGCTGAAAGGTATTTTTTTTCTGATATAAGTATAGCTGTCCCTGCATTTCTTTTGGTACCATTTGCTTGTAGAATTGTATTTCATCCCTTTACTTTCATGCTATGTTTATCCCTGCAAGTTAGGTGTGTTTCCTAGAGGAAGCAGGGGGTTGGATTATGTTTCTTAATCCAACTATATACTCTGACTTTTTATTGTTGGGTTTAGTCCATTGATTTTCAGAGTGATTATTGATATCTGAAGGTCTGCTACTGACATTTTTTTCTGTTTTACGGTTCTATTCAATTATTCATTTCTTTGTGTTTATTACTATTTTTGGTGGGTGTTTAGTGGTTGTAAACTTCCTAAGATTCTTTCTTTCTGAGAAGACTTTATTTCTTTGTCATATCTGAAATAAAATTTTGTTTGATAGAGTATTCTTGGCTGGAAACTTTTATCTTGGGATATTTCAAATAAGTCACTCCATTCTCCTTTTGCTTATAGTGTTTGTTCAGAAGTCTGATGTTAGATTAATTGGGGTCTTTATAGGCTGTCTTTCTTTCCCTCATCAACTTCATTATTTTTTCCTTGTCTTAGACTCTTGGAAGTTTTACTACTATATATCTTGCTGTAGGTTCCTTTTGTTTAGGTGTCTTGGTACTCTTTTAGTTTCCTGTATTTTTATATTCAGTTCCTTCCTCATGTTTGCAAAGTTGTCTTCCATTATTTCCTTAATTTTTCAGTTCCTTGCTCTTTCTCTTCTTCTGGGATGCTTATGATCCTTACATTTTATTTCCTCATTGTAGCAGATAATTCTTAAAGTATTGCTTCATTTTTGCCCTTTGTATCCCTCTTTCTTTTTCTATTTTGTTTCCTTCCTCCTTTTCAACTTTGAGATCACTAACTCTTTCGTTTGGTTGATAAAATTTGTATAGCTTTCTCCACAATTTTTCATCTCTTCCATTGATGTTTCTACCTCCTGAAATTCTGTTATTTTCTTGTTTAAGGTTTCAAATTCAATTTTCTATTCCTTGATTATGTTTCTGATAACATTCATTTACCCAAAATTTTTTTCTGAGTTTTCTCTGTATTTTTCCAACTCTTTAATTTTCTTCAATATGGCAATTTGGAATTCTGTGTCTGGCAGGTAAAAAAGATTATCATGTCTTTGTGGTTTGGTTCTGGGATTTTGGCTTCCTCTCTTTGGGGTTTTGCTCCTCTGTGGACTTACTTGGCCATTATTTCCTTTGGGTTTGCTCTGCTGAAATTGGAATACTCGTTGTGTGTGGGTCCTCCTCTCCCACTGTTCTAAGCACTTTGTGACAAGCATGGCAGTCAGGGTCATGTCAGGTATGGTGTGGTGCTGGAATCTCTCCAGTACCTGCTCTAGGTGATCTTCCAGTCTGTAGGCTATTGGGATACTCACCTGGATGGTGGTCAGGCAGATGTAAGTGTCCTAAGTTAGGACCCCTGATAAGTTTTTAACCATTTTAAAGGTCACATCTAAGAACCTCACAAACAAAGCCTATAATATGATTCGATATCCTTTACAGAAGATGATAGACAAAAGAAAGATGATAGAGGAAATGAATGTGTATTATAATAGCTTTTGCATTTCTAGAAAGTGAAAAAAGGATTGTTTCTTTATCTTATTTCATAAAAGGAAGTAAAAAATGTGCAACTTTTCTATGATGAGTATGTTCTTGTTTCTTTTTGGTCATTTTGTTGCTCCCAGAAGCATCACACTCTTTGGAAGGAACATCTGAAAATAATCAACTTGGAGCATCAATTTGTACCTCAATCCAATTAAGTGTGGAAGTGAGGACTTCTTTCAAAACTACATAGCAAATATTAAGCAGATACTGAAAAATGGAAGTGACTACATGTCCATAAAAATAATTCAGAGAAGACAGAACAATACAGGTAAATAACATTAAAAAACAGGGAAATACAAATCAAAACCATAATGAAATACCACCTTACATCAGTGGGAATGGCACATATTAAAAAAACAAGAAACAACAAATGTTGGCAAGGATGTGGAGAAAAAGGAACTCTCCTATACTGCTGGTGGGAATCCAAACTGGTTCAGCCGCTATAGAAAAATGTGTGGAGGTTCCTCAAACTACTAAAAATGGAGCTACCATATGACCCAGCAATTCCACTCATAGGGATCGGTCCAATGAACACAAAAACATTAATTCAAAAGGATACCTGCACCCTTATATTTATTGCAGCACTATTTACAATAAGTAAGGTATGTAAACAACCAAAATGCCCAAAAATAGATGACTGGATCAAGAATATGTGATATATATACACAATGGAATACTATTCAGCAATCAAAAAAGTTAAACTCATGACATTCACAGCAACATGGATGGAGTTAGAAGAGAGCATATTCAGTGAAATAAGCCAGAGGGAAAAAGAAAAATATTGGATGATTTCACTAATAAGAGGAATATAGGGGAACCAAATAAGGGATCATGAAAAAAAATATGCAGTAATAATCATAATAATAAAAAACAAAAAATTAGAAAGCAACCATAAATCCGAGACATTCTGTGATGGAGGGGGAGGAAAAGGGATTAAAACAGGGAAGAGAAGAGCACAAGGGACTGTGGTGATGGTTCATGGTGAATTGGTGGTGGGAATACACAATGATGTAAATAATATAAATAAAAATTAATTTAAAAAGAAAACAATAGGAATTTGGCATTTTAATTACTTTTATAGTACATATTCCCTATTATTTTTTAAAAATCAGAACTCATAACTAGAAAATATCTTCATTAAATTTTTACCTGAATACTTTTCTGTTTTTTTTTTTTCTGACTATAAGTCCTTTTTTTAAAGCAGCATTTCTCAATCTGAAAACTGCATCAACAGTAGGTTAATATTTGCTGCTAAATTTTTGGGTTTGCTGAAAATTTAAGGCAGTAAGACCATTGTCTTGCAAGCTCTATTTCATTTCCTTTTTTCCTCCAAAGTGTAGTTAATTTCAGAAGCTTATAAAAGGAAATGGTATTTAATGAAGAGAGGAGAAGAGAGTGGACAGAGAGAAGAAGGAAGAGGCAGAGGAAGGGAAGGAAAGGAATGCATAAACAAAGAGAGAAAAGAAGGAAGTTTGCTGAGTAGCTGGGTTTCCCTTGATCTTTTCCTCTTTTTGTAATCAAAGGAAAATAATATAGTGAGGGATAGATCTGAACTTTTTACAGTGAACTTAATAACATTTTTTTTCATTTTTACTTAGTAGTCCTGTATTAATTGGAATTTTTTCTTCGATATTTTTAATATAACATTTATTGAGATATAATTTGTACACCATAAAGGTGCTCATTTTAAATATATGATTTAATGATTTCTATTAAATTTACAGAGTTTTACAATGATCACCACAACCAAACTCTAAAATTTCCATAACCCAGAATTAGAGAAGGTCCTACTTTTGAGTGCATGAAATAAAGTTATGCCTGCATTTTTATTAAAAACACAAATTAGGAAGCAAGAACTAAATATTAATAATAAGAGTTTTATTCATTTTATCAATGTTGTAGGAGAGACTGAAATTGTGGGCTACCAAGAGGAACTATATAGATCTTGGCCTATAAGCCAAAATTCTATGTCAGAGTTATGACAGAACTGTGATATACTGGAATGATAACATGGACATGGAGTCAAGCTAAACTAGTCTTGTATTCTAACTGAGCCACCGAGTAGCTACAAAGTCTTGGGCAAATAATTTAATCTTTCACAGGCTCAATATCCCTCTTTGAAAATAAAGGAATAGGGCCTCCCCGGTGGCGCAGCGGTTGAGCGCTGAGCTGTGGAGCTGTTGGCAGCGGCAACACGAGTTCGACACCCGGCCGGGGAGAATCCCACATGGTGCGGCAAACCTCTCCTGCCTTGCCCGCTGCTCCCCTCAGCAGTGTATTTCTGATCTGCCTGTTCTGCTCCCCGCTCTGTCTCTGGTGAACCCTCTCGCTGCCCCACGTCTCTGGCCTATACCCCAACTTGTATGTATAAAAAAAAAAAAGAAAAAGAAAAAAAAATAAAGGAATAATACCTACCCTGTTGTATTATAATGAGCATTAAGTGAAAATGTGTAAGTTAAATACCTAGCATTTAGCAGAAAATAAGATTTTTGGCTGGGTACAGTGTACTTTATTGATGACATGACAAAGCAGGACTTCCTAAGCCCTGCCCCTTCTCCAGGGAGTCTGAAATGGAATTGTGACTGATCAGAAAATTCTTAATCCATTGGATGGGTGGAGGAAGAACTTCTCAGTAGCTGAGAGTCTCCGTATTCCTCTTATGCTCTCAATGAGGCTGGTGGCCCAGGAGGATTTTACTCCTTGGAGGCAATGTGAACCATAAGGTCTACCACCTTGTTGCTGTACCCAAATTCATTGTCATACCAGGAATTGCACTTGAATCGTTTGAGGGATGTCACTGTTAAAATCACAGGAGAAAAATTGCTCCTCAGTGTAGCCCAGAATATCCTTGATGGGGCCTTCTGACACCTGTTTCACCACTTTCTTGATGTCATAATATTTGGCAGATTTTTCCAGACAATAGATCAGATCCACAACCTACAAGTTGGGGGTGGGGTCATAGAAGGCCATGCCAGGTTGCTTCTTGTTCAGCTCAGGGATGGACTTTCCCACAGCCTTGGTGGCACCAGTAGAAGTGAGGATGATGTTCAGGGAAGCCCCTCAGTCATCATACTATAGCTTCCCAAAGAGGCGTCCCATGGTCTTCTAGGTGGCAGTGATGGCATGGACAGTGGTCATGAGTCCCTCCAGGATGCAAAAATTGTCATGGATGTCCTTGGCCGGGGAAACGAAGCAGTTGATTGTGCAGGAGACATTGGTGATAATCGTGAGGGAGTTGTTATACTTTTCATGGTTCACACCCATCAAAAACATGGGAACATCAGCAGAAGGGGTAGAGATGATGACCCTTTTGGCCCTAGCGTTCAAGTAAGCACCAGCCTTCTCCAACATAATGAAGACACCATTGGACTCCTCAACATATTAAGCACCCCATTTGATTTTGGAAGGATCTCACTCCTGAAAAATGGAAATTGACTTTCCAAGTTTTACATTCTCAGCCTTGACTGTCCCATTGAACTTGCCATGGGTAGAAGCATACTAGAGCATGTCGACTATGTAGTTAAAGTCAATGAAGGGGGTTACTGATGGCAACAATATCCACTTTGCCAGACTTAAAAGCTGCCCTGGTGACCAGGTGCTCAATCTAGTTAAATCTGTTCATTCTTACATTCAGCAAGTTATCTCAGGTACATGTTGTCACTTCAGGGAAAGAAGGGACTGTTTTTAGAATAAGGAAGAGTAGAGAACAATACTATTTTCTTTTCAAAATGCTATTTATTTTATTCTGCTTCCCTATTTCTTTCCCTATTTTATCCCTCTCTCCCTCTATTACCTCTTTCCTTTTTTTTTAAAGATTGATTTATGTATGCATACAAGAGCTGGGGTGTAGGCCAGAGGTACAGGGGGTGAGAGGATTCACCAGAGACAGTGGGGAGTAGAGCAGGCGGATTGACTGAAATGCACTGCTGAGGGGAGCAGTGGGCGAGACAGGAGAGGTCTGCTGCATCAGGTGGGTTAGCTCCCTGGCTGGGGATCGAACACGTGCTGCAGTGACTGCTGATAGCCTCATAGTGCTGAGACTTAACCCCTTCTGCCACCAAGGAGGCCCCTCCTTTCTTTTATCCTAGCAAATATTTGCCTTCTTTCTAACTGACTCGGAAAATCTTATAAAATATTCCTTTATGGTATTTACAAACAATGACTCTATTCCTGAACACAAAAAGCACAAGAATGTAATCATTGTATTCACATTGGCTCACCGACTATCTTAGCCTTTTCTAATCATGTCTTGCTACCACTTACCCCCTACCTTAAGTACAGCTGAGCTTTGATGATTTAAATCAAGTGTCATGTAAAAACACATTCTTCAAGGTTGTATCCTTACATATATTATTGAGTTTTCCAACCACTCCCTCTCAATTAATCTTTAATTCATGCTAAATTATATTTTGTTGATTGTTTTTGGAAGGTGCTATATATAATACATTATTGAAGGAGGGGTATACAGTTCATTTCTGAGATAAGGGTTGTAAATTTGGAGAATGACTGAAACCCTGCTTTTGTTATCCAGGTCATGGTGGCAAAAATGTAAATGAAATAATATTTGCTTAGGAGTTTCTTTCTCACACTTCATAGTGCTGTAGTAAATGTAATTTAACATGAATTTATGTTGTTACTGGAGCTGTGCCTACAGAAACTGCCCTGGTAATGAGTTTGCATGACATGTAATTAAGTGCGTGCTGTAACTTGTTCCTAACTTTTATGTGTCAGTTTGAACAATGTACAATAGTCAAGCATAAAATTAAGATATATGTTATTTATTACGCTTGTCAAATAACCCTGATTTTAAGAGTAGTCATGGCCCTCAAATCATAAAACAATAACAGTCAACAGAAAGCATAAGTAAGAGATGCCTGGGAATACTAGATAAGGAAACAGATAAAACTTTTAAATTTAACATTTGCTTGGTTATGTGGAAGGTAAGATTCATAACAAATAAAGATTTCTTATAGTGTTGATGTCTTACGTTGAGATGTTTGCTGCCACATTTACAAAATGTCCACACAAGCTCATACCACTAATATCTGTTGTAGGATAGCCATAGAGAACTAGTAGCACAAAATGACAACTATCTCCAAGGACCTTTAGTTCAAGAATTGGAGGCAAGCATAGCTAAAATGGAAGGACCAAATGGAAGGAGAGTGTAATACAACAGAGAGGTGGAAGGTAAGGTGACAAGTATGTAGGGCATATGACCAATTGTAAGACTGGAATTTTCACTTTGCCCAGTCTAGAAGCCCTGACAACCCAAAAGAACCACTGTTGGCTTAGAGGCTCTGGTCAGGCCACCATGAGCCCCAGTCCTATAAGGTGGATTGAGAGTGGCCTAGCCTAGAAAAGCCCATAAATCAGTTGTGCCCCAAAGCAAAAAAAAAGGGGGCGGGTGTGGAAAACCACCATAATCAATGGCAATATGAATACATGGAGGGTAATATCACACCACAGAAAAAGGACAAATATCCAGAATATTATCATGAAAACATGGAAGATTTGTTCTTATCAGAATCAGAATTAAAACTTTCCATGAAAAAGAAATTAAAAGAAGTGGAAGAAAATTCAGAAAAACAAATGAATGCACTGAGAAACAAAGGCAAGTAACAGAAGGTAGAAACTGAAGTTCTAAATAAGCAAAATATGGAGACTTAGAAAGTACAAAGAGAAACAAAGAAGGTTAAAAATTCAGGAGAAAGTTATGGGTGTAGAATAGACTAAATGTATTGAATATGTGAATGAACAAAGAATCTAGTTAGAAAAATAAATAGAGAAATGAACTAAAAACATGAAGAAACACTCCAAGAAATATCTGACTCCATGACGAATGGCTAGAATAATGGGACTACCAGAGGGGGAAGAGAACGAGAAAAGACAGAAAATTTATTTTAAGAAATAATGGAGGAACATTTTCCAAATAATGTACAAATCCAGGAAGCTAAAAGGACCCTGGGGTACCTAAACAAAATGTGAACTACACCATGACATAGTAGTGAAACTTCCAAGAGTTCAAGAAAGAGAAACAAAATAGAAGCTGACAATGGCAAAGAAGCAGAAAATCTAGAAGGGGACCTTGATCAGGTTAACATGAGACTTTCTTGAAGAACTAGTACGGGCAAGGACAGCCATGTAATGATGTGTTCCAAGTACTTAAAGATTAAAAATGCCAGCCAAGAATACTTTACTGTGCAAGTATCTTCTTCAGATATGGGGGGGGGGGGAGGGAGGCCTTCTCACAATGCAAAAACTGGAATTTACAAACACTAGGCCAGCCCCCTCCAAGAAATATTGAAAGAATCTCTTGCATCATATCCAAAGATAAGAACATAAGCAAAGAACAGAAAAAGAAAATAGATTGAATCACAAAAATTGCGGACAAAGTGGCAGCAACAGATTTTCCTATATCAATAAACACTCTAAATGTAAATGGACTGAACTCATCAATTAAAAGACACAAAGTGTCTAGTCGGATTTGGAAGCAAAATCCAACCTTCTGCTGTTTGCAGAAAAATAGCTGAGGTTCAAAGATAAATATAGACTCATAAAAAAGGCCTGATAAACCATCTTTACAAAGGGGACCAAAAGAAGGCAAGAACAGCCATACATATATCAGACAATATAGAAATTCAGTTTAAAAAAAAATTTTGCAAGAGACCAAGATGGACACTATATGTTTATTTTTTTTTTTAAGATTTTATTTATACATACAAGCTGGGGTACAGGCCAGAGGCATGGGGCCGCGAGAGGGTTCACCAGAGACAGAGTGGGGAGCAGAACAGGCAGATCAGAAGTACACTGCTGAGGGGAGCAGCGGGCGAGGCAGGAGAGGTCTGCCGCACCATGTGGGATTCTCCCCGGCCGGGTGTCGAACTCGCGTCGCCGCTGCCTACAGCTCCACAGCGCAGCGCTCAACCGCTGCGCCACCGGGGAGGCCCTGGACACTATATGTTTTTTTGG
>PVIJ01011984.1:23584-52083 GCA_004024925.1 Scalopus aquaticus
GTATTCCCCATAAGTTACCACCACCTGTTCACCCGTGGAGCCATCACCATAGTCCTCCGTGCTCCCCTCCTCCCCCCTTTTGAGCCCTCCCCCTCCCCTCCTTCCCTGCTGAATGTTGCTTTCTTATTTGGCTCCCCTATATTCCTGTTATAAGTGAAACCATTCGATATTTTTCTCTTTCTTTCTGGCTTATTTCACTTATCATGATCCCCTCTAGGTCCATCCATGTTGCTGCGAATTGCATGTGTTTGTCTTTTCTGAATGCTGAATAGTATTCCGTTGTGTATATGTACCACATCTTCTTGATCCAGTCATCTATTTTTGGGCATTTGGGTTGTTTCCATACCTTAGCTATTGTAAACAGTGCTGCAATAAACATGCAGGTGCATATATCCTTTCGGATTAGTGTTTTTGTGTCTTTTGGGTATATTCCCAGTAGTGGTATTGCTGGGTCATATGGAAGTTCCATTTCTAGCAGTTTGAGGAAACACCATACAGCTTTCCGTAGTGGTTGGATCAATTTGCATTCTCACCAGCAGTGTAGTAGAGTTCCTTTTTCTCCACATCCTCGCCAACATTTGTTGTTGCCTGTTTTATTAATGTGTGGCATTCTCACTGGGGTGAGGTGGTATCTCATTGTGGTTTTAATTTGCATTTCCCTGATTATAAGTGATGTTGAACATTTTTTCATGTACGTGTTGGCCATTTGCTTTTCTTCTTTGGAGAAGTGTCTTTTTAGCTCTTCTGCCCATTTTTTGACTGGATTGTTGGCTTTGTTTTTTTTGAGTTGTGTGAGCTCTTTGTAGATTATTGTTATCAGTCCTTTATCGGACGTGTTATGTGCAAAGATCTTCTCCCAAACAGTAGGGTGTCTATTTGTTTTAATTATTGTCTCTTTTGCTGTACAGAAGCTTTTTAGTTTGATTTATCCCAGCTGTTTATCTTTTCTTTTACTTCCTTCGCCATGGGGGAAGTGGTTTTAAAGACTTTGCTGAGATGTATGTCATGTAGAGTTTTGCCTATTAAGGGAACAATACACTAGCTAGACATTACACACATCAGTGCAAAATCAAAGAGCACCAAAATATATTAGTCAGTTACTATAAACTCTGAAAATAGACACAAGAAAAAACATTTGCGGTAGAAGACTAACATTCCACTCTTACCAATGCTCAATCAACAAGATAGAAAATAGATAAGGACATAATAGTATTTAAAAAATAATTAAATCACATGTCTCTAGTAGATATTTAGAGAGAACTGCATCCCCCAGAACTGAATACACTCCCCAAATAGCTCACAATTACATGGAACAGTCTCCAGAATTGACCACATATTGTATTATAAGGCAAATATCAACAAATTTATGAAGATCAAAATAATACCACACACTTTATCTGATTATAAAGGTATTAAACTAGAAATCAACTACAAAAAGAAAGGCTGGAAAACCTCCAATATGTGCTTACTGAACAAAACACTACAGAAAGACTACTGGGTTAATGAAGAAATCAAGAAAAATTAAAAGACAATGAGGACACAACCTTCCAGAGCTTAACGGAAACAGCAAATGAGGTACTAAGAGGGAAGTATATCTCCGTACAGCCCAACACCAAAAAAAAAAGAAACAGCTCAAGTAAATAACTTTATCTCTCAACTTGAGAAACTAAAAAGAAGACCACACAAAACCAAAGCAAAGAAGAAAGGAAAAAAATAAAAAGTACAGCAGAAATAAAGGAACTAGAAATCAAAGGACAGTCCAAAAAATTAAAGAAAACAAAAGCTGGTTCTTTGAAAAAATAAACAAAATAGACAAACTTCTGGCTATGATCACTAAGAAAAAAAGAGAGAAAACTCAAGCAAACAGGATCAGAAATGAAAGAGGAGAAACTGAAAAAGACATGTAGAAATTCCATTAATAAGAGGTTACTATTAGCATCCATATGTCAACAAGTTCAATAACCTAGAAGAGATGGAGAGATTCTTAGAATTATACTTTCATCTGATACTGAATAGGGATGAGAAAGTAAGCTTGAACAGACCAATCATAAACAAGGAAACTGAAACAGTAATCAAAATTCACCCCCTCCCCCAAAATCCCCCAGTACCAGACAGCTTCATAAGTGAGTTCTACCAAACCTTCAAAGATGAACTAATCCCTATCCTTCTCAAATGCTTCCCCCCAAATTCAGAAAGGATGAATACTCCCAAACACATTTTATGTGTCCAACATTACTCTAATCCTAAAACCAAAAACAACACACATTAAAAACTACAGACCAATTTCACAAATGAATACAGATGCAACTATCCTAAATAAAATCTTAGCAAACTGAATCCAACAATGCATTCAAATAATTATACTCCATGAGCAAGTGAGATTTATACCGGGGACACACAGATAGTTCAACATCTGGAAATTAATCAACATAATTCACCACATCAATTAAAAGAAAGATAAAAAGCATATGATCATATCAGTATAGACCAAAAGAGCATTTGATTAGATTTAATATCCATTTATGATGAAACCCCCCAAATTGAGAACAAATGGAACTTGATCTAAACATGATAAAAGCCCCATATTACAAATTCACAGCTAACGTCATTCTCAATGGTGAAAAACTGAAAACCTTTTCACTAAAATCTGATATAAGACAAGGATGTCCTCTCTCACCATTTCTATTCAACACAGTTCTAGAAGCCCTTGCTAGAGTGATTAGGGAAAGAAAGGATATTAAAGGACTCCAAATTGGAAATGATGAAGTAAAGTAATCATTTGCAGATGACTCAATAATACACTTAACGAACCCTAAAGACTCCACTGAAACAATAAATCAGTTCAGCAGTGTGGCAGGTTATAAAATCAACATACAAAAATTTGCTACCTTTGTATATACAAATGATGAGTTAGAAGAAAAAATTAAGAAAATAATCCTATTTACAATCACACCAAAAAAACAATAAAAACCTATTGAGAAAACAAAGGATTTAACATATCTGTAGAAAGAAAACTGTAAGACTTTTTAAAAGAACTGATGAAGACACAAAGAATTGGAAAAATATTCCCTAACCATGGATTAGAAGAATCAACACAGTCAAAATGACCATTCTACCCAAAGCATCATATAGAATCAATGCAATTACTATCAAAATCTCAATGACATTCTTCAACGAAATTGAGCGAACATTACTGAAATTCACATGGAACCACAAAAAACTCTAGGTAGTCAAAACAACCTTGACAAAAAAAGAGGATAGAAGGCAGAATTCTCTTCTAGACTTCAAACTATACTATAAAACTATAATAAGTAAAACAGCAGCATGGTACTGGGACTAAAACAGACACAAGCCATAGAAATAGAATTAAGACCCCAGAATAAACCCACACATATAGTTAATATATGACAAAGGAGCCAAGAACATACATTGGAGAAAAGAAATACTCTTAAATAAATTATGCTGTGAAAATTGAATAGCCACATTAAAAAAATGAAGCTAGATCATTATTTCATATCATACACACAAATAAACTTAAAATGGATAAAATAAATAGCTGGATGTAAAATGTGCAACTATACAACACATAGAAAGATAGGCAAAACATTTCATGACAAAGCTTCTCAGATGTCTCCAACAGCAAGGAAAACAAAAGAGAACATAAACAGCTGGGACTATGTCAACCTAAAAAGCTTCTGCACAGCAAAAGAAACTGTAACTAAGACAAAATGACACCCAACTGAATGAGAAAAATATTTGCCCAAAATACATCTGACAGGGGCTTATTTCAAAGATATACAAATAACCCATACAACTCGACGAAAAGAAAACAAACAACCCAATAAAAAAAATGGACAGGAAAGCTAAATAGACACTTCTACAAAGATGACTTATAGATGACCAACAGGTACATTTAAAAATTTTTCATCATTACTCATTATCAGGGAAATGTTAATCAAAGCCACATGAGTCATCACCTCACATTTGAGAGAATGGTCAGTATCAAAAAGACCAAAAACAGCAAATGCTGGTGAGGTTGTGAAGAAAAAGGAACCCTTTTACACAGTTATTGGGAATGTAATCTGGTCCAGACCCTATGGAAAGAAGTATGGAGGTTTCTCAAAAGAATAAAAATGAATCTGTCATATGAACCAGCAATTACACTCCTATATATCTACCCAAAGAACATAAATACACTAATTCAAAGGAACATTTGCACTCCCATGTTCATTGCAACATTATTAATAGCCAAACTATGGAAAGAACCTAGGTCCCCCGAAACAGACTAGTGGATCAAGAAGAAATTGCATATATACACAATGGGATACTACTCAGTGATCAAAAAAAGATAGATTCTGCCATTTGGGGGAACATGGATGGAGTTGGAGGGGTTAAACTAAAAGAGATAAGTCAGGAGGAGAGAGATAGATATCGAATGATACCACTCATTGGTGGAATATAGAGAAAACAGACAAAGGGCCATATAAAACCAAATTAAAAAACTAGTCCTTGAAACCAAACTGTAGAATTGAGACATTCAGAGGGGGAAAGGAAGGGAGAGGAGCAAGCTGAAATTGAGGTGGGAGCACAATTGACTATGGTGGTGGACTGTGGGTGCTTTGGTGGTGGGAGCACTATGGTAATAGCACTGGAATTTGGGGATCCTATGCTTCCAAAATGCAAACAACAATGTAAGCCAGTATCTCAATTAAAAAATTTAAAAATTGCACTCTGTAATTGAAAGAATACATGAACACTGAGATAAAAATAAATGTGGTAATGTTTAAAAAATGAATAAAGGTCAATTCTATCCTTCACCATGTAATTGTTCCTGTCAGGAGCCATCGGACAAGATGGCCCCTAGCGGTGAGTTACGGCCCTAATTGCCTGAGTTGCCCATATAAGGTTAGGTTTCGATGAGGACTGCCTTAGGTTTCTGTTTCCCCGTTCCATGTACATTTTTCCCAAACTGAGGTCAGCAGGACCGTCCCATTGTTTCCCGTGCCGCGCTCTCATTGAATCCCTGACCTCGAACCACCTTGAGTCACTTAATGTAACCTCCCCGTGACTTTCATCCTATATATGCTCTTTCCCCGGAACAATAAACGAGACTTGATCAGACCTCCTGTCTTGTCTCCATTTTCTCGCGTACCCCTGCCCCTTGCTCCCTGCTTCCTCCTCAGGTGCAACGTTGATCTGGACTCGCGGGCCGAGTCATGTTCCCATTTTTCTTTATTTACTCTCCTCCCCTTACCCTTTCTCTCTATTAATCACTAATTTTTATTATAGTCAAAATGTTTATTTTTGTTTTATTTAGTTCATCTGTTTTCTCTATAGCCCACCTGTTAGTGAAATCATATGGTGTTTGTCTTTTCTAGTCTGGCTTATTTCACTAAGTGTAATGCACTGTAGCTCCATCCATTTTGTTGCAAATGGTAGGATTTAATCTTTTTATAGATTAATAGTATTCCATTCCATACATGTATGTACGTGTACATATATATGTACATAAATATATCTATGTTTAGATACATACACCACATCTTTTTCCATTTATGAGTCAATAGGTACTTGGTTGTTTCCAGTTCTTGGTTACTCTAAATAATGCTGCAATAAATGGAGGTTCAAATAGCTCTTCAAATTAGTGTTTTTGTATTTTTCATGTAAATACCAAAAGATGGAATAACTGAATCATATGTAATTTCTATTTTCTTTCTTTTGAGGAATATCATACTGCTTTCCATAATGGCTGCCCCAAATTACATTCCTGCCAGCAGTATATAAGAGTTTACTTCTCTCTACATCCTCTCCAATACTTTTTGTTTTTTGTCTTTTGGACAAGAGACACTGGCATAAGGTGATGTTATCATTGCTGTTTTGATTTGCATTTTCCTAATAATACAAGATGATGAACATCTTTTCAAGTACCTATTAGCCATCCATATGTCTTTTTAGAGTGTCTATTCAGATCCCGTGCCAGTTTTTTAATTGAGGTTTTTTTTTTCATTATTGAGTTTTATGAGTTCTTTGTATATTTTGGATATTAACCTTTTTAGACAAATGATGTGCATATATCTTCTCCCATTCAGTAGGATGTCTTCATTTTTATGCAAGTTTCTTTCACTGTGCAGAAAATTTTTAAATGAATTCATGCATTTTTTTTGCAATATTTTTGAGCCCTCCCCCAGTATTATCCCAAAAGAATGTTTGGAGATTTGAACCACTGCGATTCAGTCCTTACTTTACACACCCATGTACAATTTTGCAGGTGGAAAAAAGTAGATTCAAAGAGGCTAAGTGAATCAAGGAAATTAGCGTTGGTACTGGGACAGGAATGAAGAGCTGTCATGTAAAGACAAAGTCATAGACTTTATGTTAGGTGAACTTAGCTTGAAGCATAGATCGCAAGATAATAAGTTCCTTATACACTTTGAGCTTCAGTTTCTTTATCCATAACGGTAAGATAACAAGAAAAACCTTGGAGAATTGTACTGAGGATTAAAAGAGATAATGCACATGTTTTATTTTCATTAAAATGTGCTACACAATAGTAATGATTTACTATTAGAACCCGACTTCCAATTGATCATGCCATAAATTATTTTTATCATTTTAATGAAATTACCTGACCATGTTATTTTGGTGATTCTGATACTGGAACCAGATGAAACGCATGGTATCTGTTTGTTCCACTCTAGACAACAATAGTGCAAACTGCTATTCAAGTTGAAGATGGGTGAATGAGTGTTGAAATGTGGACATTTTCTTGGTTAATGACCAGTATATATATTACCTTGTTTTCTCTGTCTTGTTATGTCTGCCTTTGATTCAAGAAAACTCAGTGGTATTTCCTTTAGAAAAAGAATTGTTCTTCCTCTTGGGTGTTTTTGGTTCTGTTTCTGTGACAAAATGATAAATAAATTATATGGACCTTAAAAACAAAGAGAGTGGTTAAATGGAGTCCTCTGAAACACAGCACTATGGGTATCTTTACTAATATATATGAGGATTAAAGCAAATTTAAGCAGATTCCTTGCCTGTGAAGGTCAAATGGCATGATATTATGTTAGTAACCATTGCTGTTATATAGCATATATGAGCCATATCAACTAATTATCTCCTTATTTTTCCTAAAGTAAATTTAAAATATTTCCATAATTAAGAGTAGAGAATATGAAATCCAGACACTTTGTTTTAGTCATAATTTCAAAACAAGCACATCAAATATTCCAGGCTTTTACACTGACCTGTTCAGAGATTTTAAATATGTGAATATAAAAATCTAATGAATTCCTGGTGAATGTGTTTATTGGAATTACTCAATGTGGGAATTAATGGCCCAATCATTTAAAATAATTCCTTCGGTATGTTTATAGCCTATGATGCACACACATATGAATGACTGTGACAGATGAATTGAGTCATTAGATGCCATCATAGCACTCACAATCAATTTCTCTACATTATGGACAAAGTTTGATGTTTGAAGGGGGAGCAGGTGGGGAGTAGTTTGGACTACATGGTGAGCGAGCACAGGGATAGAATTCCTAAGGAGCTTATCAGATATGATTTTTCTGTTGCTCATAGCTTGACCACTGTTACAACTTTCTTCCTCGTTGAGGACAAGGACTGCATGTTCTTGTAAGATTTTGCCTAAATTGAGTATTATTCAGTATAAGGAACCAGGTTTTTAGAGTAAGTGTTCCTAAGACACAAGTCTCAGGCTTGTCTCAACATTATTAAATGATCACTCCTTTGATGTCCACTCCATATTTCTTCACAACTAGGCCATTGAAAATGAAGAGAATTTTGTTCCTTTAGGGGTTGGGAGGTGAGAGAGAGAATGAATTGACAGCAACTTCCCAGAAAAAATCATCCCAACAGTGGAGAGTTGGGTAGTTCTGATGTTATGTGATTTCTGATCTACCTTACTTCCTGATATCTACTGCATAATATATGGAATTGAAAATGTTGATGATGGTATAACATAACATTTAAAAGTGTTTAATTATCATTTATACTTTGGTATTTTAGGTCCTGGAATTTTGAGAGATGTTGTGGTATACAAAAAAGGCAAAAAGTCATTCAAGATAGAGATTTTCCTTCACAATTTTATTTGGCAATATGCTGCAATTTAGAACTGTTTTCACCTTGCCTGCTGCCATAGACTTATAATTAAATACCTTTCTCAAATAGCTATCATGGGAATAAATGAGATAATGCACGTAAAGAACCAAGCACAATACTTGGCAAATAATAAGTTCTTTGTATATGTTGGCTATAAAAATTCTCTTGCCATTTACCAAACAATACCAACTTGGGATCACCTGGGTGTGCCTGGTGGAGTTGAGAGAAAGGGAAGAATAATATTTATCTTATGCATTCATAGGACAATTTTCCTAAAGTTTCTTCACAACACTTTCTGTTTAATTAGTGAGGCAAGGTAAGAGGAATTTCAAGCTGCTAAAAGAAACTATGCAATTTATATAAGGTCGCAGAATAACTCACTGGCAAAGTCTGAAGGTACTCAAGTCTTTTAATTCTTATTCCAATATCCTATTTTCCTTGCTAAATTCGTAATACGACCCAAGTACTGAAGATACATGGACTCTTGTCAATTCTATGAAACTACACTGTGCCTCATGAAACAATCAAGCAAATAGTTTTATTCACAGTTATGTGAAAGTGCTAGCAATGATAAACAGAATGGTTTAACAGTCAAATATAAGGAATAATATTTTAAGAGAGAAAAATAAGAATAATGTTAATTATCTAGGATTTGATGCAATCAAATGTGGGGTTGGAGGAAACTGTGCAGGAAAGGATAATGGGTGTTAGTGGAATTTTATTTTCTAGGAACTAGAGATTTCTCCAAACTGATTTAATGGAGTGGTCTCAGAAATGTGATTTTTTAATTTCTCACCCATAATTTTTTGTCATTGACTAATTAGACATCATGCCAAATTACTGTCTCTTTATAGTAATGTTAGGATTGGAAAGGTTGGGATAATGACCAGCCATTATGTGACTATGGGGCTTTTAAGAACTATTTGTTAATTTTGAAAAATTTGTTCTCGCATTTTCATTTATAGGTACATGCAACATTAGATTGGAAATTTAATAATGCTTTCCAAAGGTCAACTGCTATGAATAGAACCTCCAATGTTCAAGTGTGGACATTGTGCAGACCATTAATTATGGGTTTAGGGCTGTAATTATAGCATTAAATTAGATAGTTGGTTAATGGTCCAAGACATGGCAAGTGCTACTCCTGCAAAATGTTTAGTTACTAATCAAAGGGTTGCTCCATGAACTAGACTTCTTCCTATGCAAGAAAATCCAATAAATTTTCAATGTATTGGTTCATATCCTCTACCATTTCTCTAAAGTCTTTAAACATTGATGTCCACTCGCTCAGCTCAGTGTTTTATCAACTGAGGCATTTTTCTTATTTCCCAAACATATTCAGGATTAGTTATAAAGTGTTATATTTTATAATTTTAATTAGTCATCATTTTTCCTCTAAGATATCTTTATTTTTGGGAAAATGAAGTCAATAATTCTCAGTCAAAAGTAAATAAAATGACAAAGATTTCTGTATTTTTGGTTTTTGTCTTACTCAGTGAATCAACAGCATCCCTTAAAAAACTTACTATATATATGTATTTTAAAAAGGGATTTGTATTTAAATTATTTTGCAAGTCAAACAGAGATCCTAGCTTTCAGTCATTTTCCACTGGATGTTAACCAGATGTTAATATGAAAAAACTATTTTGGCAAGATGCATAAAATTGAATATTTTGTTGAAGAGTCAGTTCAGGGAGAAAAACATTTTTCAATTAATGTCATTATTTTCTACATGACTTGAATATTCAGATCACTCTGCCATCACTTTTCTGTTTTTAGCAAGAGTTTAACAGAAAAATAAAAAACAATATTATCATATTAAGTTACTTTATCAAAATACATTAAGTCATACATTATTTTATCTTATTTTATTCTTTTTATCAACTTTTATTGATTTGTCAATTACTTACAAAATTACATAATTCGGGGAGTAAAACTTCACATCTCAGCAGGAGTACTTCCTTCTCTCACCCTCTATAAAAGTTCTGGTGTCATTACTCTATCACATTATGTGCCTATCCCCTCTCCCTCACCTCCTGTGGTAGCTATCATATTTTTGACAGAGTTTAAGAGTTATTTTTGTTGTGCTTTGCCAGTTTTTTCTTTGGTTATTTGTTTTTCACAAACAAATATGTTAATCAAACAATCTAGCAATTGTCTTTCAGTTTCTGACTTATTTCACTTAGCACAATCACCTCAAAACCCATCCATTTTGTCCCAAAAGACACTATTTCACAGTTTTTAATACTTGAGCAATATTTCACTGAGCATATGTTCCTTAATCTCTCAGTCATCTGTTGATGGGGATTTAGGCCGATTTCATGATTTGTCTATTGTGAATAGTTATGTTATGAAAATATGGATGCATAGATCTTTTTGTATTAGTGCTTTCATATTCTTGGGGTTAACAGCTAGGAGTTTTATTGTTGGATCATACGGTTTTTCTATTTGTAGGTTTTAAAGAATATCTATACTGTTTACCACATGCGCTGCACCAATTTAAGTTTCCACCAATAATAGTAAGTGAGAGTTTCTTTCTCTCCACACCACACAAACTTGTTTCTAGTTTTGTGGATGTAAGCTATTCTTACAGGGATGAGATGATAACTCATTGTAGTTTTGATTTGCATTTCTCTTATGTGTTGAGCATTTTTTCATGTTCTGTGGTCCATTAGCATGTCTTCTTTGGAGACATGTTTACTGAGATCTTTTGCCAATTTTTTTGATTAGATTGCTTGCTTTTTGGTTATTGCTGAGTTATGTAAGTTCTTTATAAATTTTGGAAATTGATTCCATGTCAGACATGAGATGTGCAAATATCTTCTTACCTCCCAATAGGTGTTTTTTGTTTTTGTATCAATTTCCTTTGTTTTACAAAAAAATTTTAGTTTGAATGCCCCATTTGCTTCCTTTGCTGTTGGCATTAAATCTCCACAAAAGACTCTGCTACTGATGTTCAGGAGTGTTTTATGGTTCCAGGTCTTATAACTAAGTCTATAACATAGCTTGAATTAACTTTTGTGTGTGGAATTAAATAATGATGTAGTTTCAATTTTCTTTGCATGTGGCATTCCAATTTTCCCAACACCATTTGTTGAAGAGACTTTTCCTTTCTTTACTATATGGTCTTGACTCCTTTGTCAAAGGTTAACTGTCAACAGATGTGTGGGTTTATTTTTTGGGTTTTCTGTTCTATTTCATTTGTCTGTGTTTCTGTTTTTGTTCCAATATCATAGTGCTTTAACAAACATGTATCTGTTCATGTAGAGCTTGGATTGGGATTTACTTCTGAAGGAAGAATTTGCCTTGGAAAATAAATTAAAAAATATGAATGCTGGAGTTCATTTTGACTATTTCCAAGAAATCATTTGCTTCCTTCTGTCTCCCTTACTTCCCCAGTATTTTATACTTATTTCAAAGATCACTTTTATTTTGCTTCTTGTGAACACTGTTCTCCCAACTGTCTCCCTAGTTAATTGTGACCCCTTTGCCAACAGGAATCTGCACCTTATTTTTCTAAATTATTTTATGTTTTCATTTAAGCTTTTACGAGTGCTTACAATGTGTCAGAGATAGTCTAAATGCTTTTAATTTATCATCTCATTTTTAAAGTTCATCAAAAAATCTAACCAGTTGATATTATCTTATTTTATAGATAGGGAAATAAAAGTTTGAAAAAGTTATGTGAAGAGCTGGTTTGAAGCCTCACCAGACTGATCTTAATGGCTTAGCCTTCACACTGACTTACAGATTTTGTAGGCTTTATTTATTGTTTGGGTCCCACTCGGGAGGCAAAGAATGAGTCAGGAGAAATAACCACATATTAGGGCAACATCCAAATAATAGCCACTGAAGTACATCATATGGATCTTTTGTAGCCAGAAAATGTATCTTTATTTCATTAAAAGTCTTTAATTTGTCAGTTGTTTGCATGTCTATATAGCTTTGGGGTTACACTTTTACCCGTACAAATGTGCATATTGTTCACTCACCCTCTGCCAAATCTCCTGTGCCAGTGCCCTATCCTTTTCCTTCTTTTATCTCTTCCTCCCTCCCCCTGTTTCATGTGGTAGGTATTTAATAATTTTAACTTACTTGCAAAGACCCCAGGTAAAAGAAACAGGAAGAATACGTTCTGTGATAGACAAACCAAAGCCTTACAATTTAAATGCTGTAGAATGACAATAGAAACAGTTGGCTGACAACAAAATGGTGGTTATCAGAGAAGAAGGGAAGGGTGGTGGAGGTGAAATAGAGGTATAGGGATGTTATAGTGGGTCAAAGTATGTGCCAAGGTAGGGGGCAGGTCACTATCTATGGGTTCTCACCCACATGCACAATTGCAATACCACTCAGGCTCAGGGAATAACAACTGGGGTTACTTAACAAACAGGAAACAAAGACTTTTTTTTTTTAAAGATTTATTTTTTATTTATACATACAAGCTAGGGTACAGGCCAGAGGTGTGGGGCGGCGAGAGACAGAGCAGAGACAGAGCGGGTAGCAGAACAGGTAGATCAGAAATACACTGCTGAGGGGAGCAGCGGGCGAGGCAGGAGAGGTCTGCCGCACCATGCGCACCAGTCTCCCCGGCTGGGCGTCGAACTTGCGTCGCCGCTGCCAACATCTCCACAGTGCAGCGCTTAACCACTGCGCCACCGGGGAGACCCGGAAACAAAGACTTTTTAAGGCCACAAGTGGACAGCTATTTCACCCAAGTTAGTATCCATTGGGTCAAGAAGTCCCAAACAATGGGTTGCTTATTTAAGATGGCACTGTCAGGTCAATGGGTGTCTGGGGCTTGTGGCACACCAGCAAGCAGTGGGCCAGGATCCAATGCACAGTGGCAGCTGGTGATAGTCACAGGTGGGGCTGCTGTGCTGACACTGCAGTAGCACACAACAGCAGTCTGAAGGCTGGGCTGGACAGCACCGGATGCTGGACTGAACAGCAACAGAGGCAACAGCAGCAGCAGGTGTTGCTGAATGATCAGAAGTGGTAGACAGCTCTTAGAGGTGACCCACACACAAAGTTCTGGTCACCTGTCAACAGTGCAGGACAGCACTGGCCAGTAGTGCCAGTCACCACCAGTCACCAGGACGTGTTGTCAGCTACAAGTGTTGTCAGCTCTTTGTGAGTTGTTGGCCTACACTAAAAACAAACAGCTCTTTGAGAAACCAGACCAAGGCCTATAGTGCTTGTTTAAGGTAAGGTCAGAAGCAGAGGCAGAGGCAAGTGCAGTGGTCAGGCCTCTGCAAAAGTCTTCAGTTTCTCTTCTTTCTTTGGAGGTCAGCTTCTAGATATTCTTGTCTTCTTTCTTTGGAGGCCAAGAACAGAATTTCAAGCTGGCTCCTGCTGTGCGTTATGTCTTCTTCCAGAGTTGCCCACTCTATGAGCCTTATTGGACCATTTTCAACCCAAACTGACTGGACCATTTAGCACCAATCAGTTCTATCTTGATTTTTGATCAAATAATCAACTAATAAGCTGGGGCTGAACCTTATTGTTTCATTTTAGCTCATACTTGTTTGGTCTGTTCTCTGATCCATATGCCAAATATAAAACCTTGGTGCCTGCACAGACCCAACCTGCCCCAATGCCAGAGCTGGATCATTGGCTGGTGGGCTCTGAAGAACCACAGCCAGATCTGGCCTTAGTGTGGTCAGAGGCACCTTGCACCTGATAACCCTACGGAGACACCAGGTGCAACAAAGTAAAAAAGGGGGCGGGGGGCGGGAGGGCTGCAGCAGCACTGGAACATGCATCTCAGCTGCTGCAGGGAAGGATCTTTTTGGAGCCTGTTATGTTGGCCCAGGACTCCATGGACCGCTCTATTCCATACAGCTGCAGGGAGCCACAGCACTGGAACTGACACAGTGGGGCACCATGCTTCTCCCTGCAACCATGAACCAAGGGCCACTGGGCTTTCTGTTGCTCCTATGCTGGTGCTTGTTCCAGCATAGAGTAGCCCTGCCGCTGCAGTCCAAGTTGGGTTGCATGCCCTGGAATGGCATGGCAGGGAAACCACTGCCACTCATCATTATTTCTGGCCTCTGTCAGCAGCCTGAGCCCCAGTGGGGCCATTGGTAGCAGGCAATAAAATGCCCATCACCTACTGCCACTTGCACTGCCCACAAGCAACATACATCTGGGGCCAGCTGCATAAGCCTGGAAGAAGGGGGCTCTGGCACTCAAACCTGGCTAGCACTGGGGGAGGGTCTGCTGACAGGCAGAAATTCCTGCTGCTTTCTCCAGAGTGGCCTGCTGGCTGCTGAAGCAGCAGGGCAGGAAGTAGCCATGCTGCTACCAGTGACTCTTGGCAGCCTCTGCTGGCCAGTCCTCCATCTGCACTAGAACTTTGGTGGTGGGTATAATATAATATATACATTTATTGAGGTATGAAGCTATGCTCTTTATATAGAAACATATGGTGTTGTAAACAAGGTAAATTGATAATAATAAATAAAAGAAACAGATAGATCTGCTTCTTGGGGATCAAAACTTTGTTGATTTAAAATGGACCACAGAACTGAGGCATAAAGCAAAGTAGGGGGCAGGAGGGGGGTAAAACATGAAGTGATGAATGCAAGGGAATATGGTGTAATATGGGTAATATGGTGGCAGGAGAACTATGGAGACCACACCATGTAAGAAAAAAAATAATTAATTAATAAAAATAAATAAATAAAATAAAATTGAATTACTTAAAGCAAAGTTTTAGCACAGTTAATGGAAAGATCTCCAATTATGTAGATTAATTTTGCTTTTACTTCTTATTTAAGAAAAATATTTTGTTAAGCTAGACATTGCTGGTCGCAAATACACTTTCACCACCACTACCATTGCCCCACAACCTGATCCCTCTCTCTAGAAACTCTTGCTCGAAAGCAATTATCCCAGTAATTATATAATGGCATTAGTGGGGTTTTTTTGTAGCAAGGTTTTTCATAACTTCCCACAATTACATGTTCCTATTAATTATATCTTCATCTTTTAGACCCAATATTGACAGAAAACTGCCTTTGAATTTTGTCACATAAAAAATTTAATGCAGAAATTTATTCATAGCTACATGAACGTTGGCAAGTCACTTTACTTCGCTGGATCTCAATTTCTACATTTGAAAAATGCCAAAAATTGAACTAGACTAGAATCTTAATTATTTTATATTATCTTTTAATTGAGATAACATTGATTTACAACATTGTACATGATTCAGAGGTGTGGGATCACACCATCCAGGTATGTTATTACATCATATACATAACCAAGGCAGCAAAAAGTCCTCCAAAAGAACTCTACTTTTCATGCCTCCTTATTAGGCATTCAAACCAGGTCAGACTTAAAGAAAGAGACATTTTTTTCCAATTCTTATTTGACTAGATAGTATTTAAGAACATGCTCTTACTCCTTTGATATATTCTATACAATATATAGCGATATCCAGTTATTGTAAAATAACTAATAACTTTCAATTTATGCCTTTTTACTATAGTTTTGAAAAACCAAATATTTCACTGTTTTCTATCATTTACTGATTGTCCCCAAAGACTACAATTGTTTCTGTAGACACTTTCTAGCATCAAGTTATAATTGTGATTAATGGCACCCTCAAATTCAATAGCCGAATGAGTAATCTGAGGGGACTTTTCCCCTTTGGTTTTACAAGTTAACTGTGTGCATGTTTAGGGGGTTAAACTTCCTTTACTCTCACCGAATCTAATGTGTGTTTGTGAAAAATATGAGGTGAAAGAAAAGAAGTATATGAGAGAGAAGGGAGAAAGAAAACTTTATTATTTGAATGTGGATGCAAACGTATGTGTTTGTGGTGTGTGTGTGTGTGTGTGTGTGTGTGTGTGTGTGTGTGTGTATGTGTGTGTGTGTGTGTATGAATAGGACATAAAACCTAGAGTGACACTAGCCAGGGATAGGTTTTCCATTATTATTACTATTAATCCACCTATATGTAATACTTAAGGATCTACATAAGCCCAAACTGGAAATTCTACTTACATAGAATTATATCACAATATCATATTCCATATAAGTTGATAAAGCTTCATCCCTTCGACTATCCTTTGTCTCACTAACCATTCTTTGGACAGAAAAACCTACCTCTAAGGCTTTATAGAACACTGAAGTAAGTAAAATTCTATTCATTATACCCTTCAAGAAAAATTCAAATAATTTAAGCAATCAAAAAAGACAACATATTGATCAGAGACTACCAGATACAGTAGGTACTCTAGAGATAATCTATTAAAATTCTGTCATTTTGAAGATGAACAGAGACTAACAGAAGTGAAATGAGTTGTCTATAAATTCACCTAGCTGATCACTGACATTGCCAGCACTTGGACCCAGCTTTATTGGTTTCCATTTAGTGCTCTTTATACCACAATTTACTGTCTCATTGCTATTCAGTTTTGAGGTTTGAAGTTTCTCTCTGATTTATGATTCTGTTTTTGTTTTCTCAACTTTGTAGCCATCCTTATAAAAGATGCACAAAGAGTTATTTGGCCATTAATTCCTGGGTGCTCATTGTGTTAATGGAGTTTTCAAATTTTAAATTAGATAGTGTCTGTACAGTTTGAGTGTCTAGGGAAATGTCTCTGCATAACCATGGTAGAAGGTGTTATTATAATAATTTGTGGAGAGGCAGCAACTTGATTATATTGTTCATGTTATTAAACTCTTCATCAAAGTTCTCATGAAGAAAAAAATGCACCTGTATGATTTATAAATAAGATTGATTCCAACCAAATTTATCCTACTCCAAAAGCCCCTCCAAACACCCTTTCTGAAACACAAGTTGTAACCTTTATTTTCAAACTTGCTACTGCATTTAGAGTTTTCTTAAAACTGCATGAGGAATGTTAGAGTCAAGTTAACTAAACACACCCATAACATGCAAAATTAGGAAACAAAACATAAAATAAATCAATAAAAACTTGAACATCCTAAAGTATCCTCATAATAACCACAGGCCCTTCTTTGCTGGTCCCACTTTATGGCAAAAAGGAATTCAATTTACAGTTTCTACTTCCCTTCTTGGAGATTTAAGACAATTTTAACAAGATTTTCTAATGGTAAATAAATGAAGTAACTGATGTCTATTACTGAACAAGGAGATGTTTTATGAGAAAATGCTAGAAGGATAAATGATTATCTTATTACAATGGAAGCATTGATGGGGTTTTTACTCCTGGCACTCGAGTTACAGAAACTATGTGGCATAAATATTCAAGCTTTAGGGGATGAAATTAATCAGACTAAGGCTCTGCTGACAGTTAATGAGTATCATTCATATAAAAACAGTATATGCTTTTATCAGGGAGATAGTATATGGAATAACACTTCATTTTCCAATAAAAACATCTATAAATGCTCCAATGATACATCCTCTAGAATGATTCAGATGTAAAAATTGAATACACTGTGTTAGATGCTTTCTTTATCTTCTCTCAGCCTCCTTACAGCCATTCTGAAGCTGTTTGACAACCAACATGATTGAAAAAGGAACTGCTTAAGTGAATTAAGTGAGAGAGGTTAACTTGTTAGTCATTTGAAATTTGTTTGAATATTTTATTCCATTGGACACAATGTAATCATGAGCATTTAAAAATGATCTGGTTAATTTCTGGTCTAACAAGTCAAGCTCCTCTGATTTAATCAACTTTTCTCACACGTAGGTGCTTATGTATGGCACATTGTTAACTGGGTTGGGGAAACTTGTAAAGGAATACACGTGCCATGAATGCTGGTTCACTCTCTTGATGCACCTTCTCTGTATTCTGAAATTGCAGTCATTTTATTACAATTGGATTTTTTCCCGAATGTTTTTCTTTAAAAAAAAGCAAAAACAATTACCCAACTGAGTCCTTTCACAAGAAAAAAGAGGAGGAGGGCTTTTGCATCATTAGAGATTACAAATATATTGAGAAAACCCAGAGAATGAGCCTAGGTTTCAAAATAATTTATGACAGTCTTGTACACAGTGATTGTTCCCTGTACCTCAAACACCTGTTTTGATTTCCCCTTGCTTTGCATCCAAATTAAGATGTTGTTTCTTTTAAAACTAAGAAACAAAGAAAGACAACCTTAAAAGTTAACCCTTGAAAACTGACTAAAGTAATGAAGCATCCAAATGGGTGGCAGAGAAGTGGGAAAAAAGAGGGAAAGAAGCACAATGGACAATGGTATTGGACTTTGTTTGATTTTGTGGCGGGTACCAGGTGATTTGGTGAAGGTACCCTATGGTGGAGATACCTGTGGGGAGAATCGGAACGTTACCACGTTAAAAGAATATGTTATTATTTTAAAAACTTGAGCAAAATAGAATGTTTTTCTGGCCTTTCAAGCTTGGCCTAAATTTTACTCCTGCTTTAACAGCCACCCATATTTAAACTTATTGTAATACTTATCACCTTGCATTGTAACTGTGTTGAGTTTTTCTTGTTATGATGTTCTCAAAAATAGGCTAGGGAATCACACAGAAATGGAGCAAATAATAGATTGACATTACAAATGTATAAATGAATGAGCAGGTGAATTAATGAATATAATGCCCAGGCTTATATGAAGACTTACCTCATTGTATTTTTTCCCAGCAAAAGTCAGTGGATAATCATTTCAATGATAAGTTAATGGTTTTTCAAATCACCTTGCTTTCTGTTATGTATTTTTACTCACCAGGCCTTGTTGAATTAACACAAATCCAGTGGTTTGGAGGATTTGGGGCTCAAAACTGGCTGTTCAGGGCTTGAGGGTTGCAAAAAAAAAAAGACTGCTTAGTTCAATTATATAATGAAAATTTTTTGTAGAGTCAAAAGGAGACAGCTAGGTCTACTGTTTAATCAATGAATCCGCTTTATAAGCCATGCAATGCTGTGGGAGATAAAAAGCATCTTATTCCTCACAGATCAGTGAATTTAAAGTAGTACAACTGATGTAAACATAGGATATAATTTTAAGTGGTCTTGTAAATAAACCAATTACATTTATTTTAAAATTATCATCACTGTTGACAAGGTGGATTTCTAGAAATCTTTAAAATTTTTAAAGACTCACAAATGTACTAGAAACTATAGCATGCTGCAACTTGCCAATCTGAGCAATGCAATTGAATGTTCATGTTATTTAAAACTGGTTTACTTGGGTGTGTCTGATATTAATGAAAACTTAATTTTACTCATATGCTGAGCAATGAAATTAAGATCTTCAGTCCAAATATCTTTTGATAAGAATAAGTACTGGGAACTAGGTTTTAGTGAAGTAACTTCATCACATATAGACTTTTCTCTAATCCATTATAATGTAAATTTCACTTATAAAAGAATATATAGCTGTGACTTCTTTTTTTTAAAAAAGATTTATTTATTTATGCATAGAAGAGCCGGGGTGTAGGCCAGAGGTGTTGGGGGTGGTGAGAGGACTTACCAGAGACAGAGTGGTGAGCAGAGCAGGCAGATTGACTGAAATACACTGCTGTGCCATTTGGGTTAGCTCCCTGGTTGGGGATTGAACTCGTGCTACAGTGGCTGTGAATAGCTTCATAATGCTGAGACTTAGCCCTTTGCGACACCAAGGAGGCCCCTTTAGATGTGACTTCATATAAAATATTTCAGATCTATAAAAATTCAAACCTTACCTTTTCATCAAATTCAAAATATTATGCAAAATCCACTCTAATATTTTATGGAATTCATGATTCTGTAAAATTTAATTAGTCTTTAAATTGCTAAAATAATGTGAATCCTTTCAAAGAATTTAGATATCTTCATCAAGAAGATTGAAACAATGATTTTTAAAATCTTATAATTTGTATTTCAAGATTTTATGCCTAGAGAAAATATGTGGAGAAAGCCTAAGAAACTATGAATGAACTCAAGAGCAAATTAGGAACAGTTTTGAAAGAATACAGTTCTTTTAAATTGTAATGTTCCTAACATAATTGATATGTACATAATTGATATGTGCTTATTAGAAATTTGAAGATGCTTTATAGAAACACTATACACTGAATATAGTGTTTCTATAATATAGTGTTTCCATAAAGCATCTTCAAATTTCTAATAAGTTAGACATGGAAAATGTAATGCTGTGATCTTTAATTTTTTCTTCAATATCAAGCAAGGGGGGATGTATTGACCCCCAAATGACAATCTGGGATGGAACATTCAGTAGTGTTTTCATGGGTGGAATGTTATTTTCTTTTTTGATAGTATTCTTAGGATCATTTTATAGTTCATGACAATTGTTTTTCTGTTCTTTTTTTTTTATTTTACTGATTCTGCATCTTTATCGGGAAAATTTTGGTTTGACCTTGAGCAGAAGGTAATACTTTGGTTTTAAGTTATTTATTTGTTCAAGTAAATATCAGAAAACATTTTTTTATCATGTATGGCTTCATAGAAATGTCTATAATAATCTATTTCTCTCAAACGTCTACTCATACCAAGTTCCAGCTAAAAGTAACTGACTAAATCATCCCTGTTAGTACAAACGTTTCTTAAAATTGAGTCACCATTTGGCTGAAAATTTTCAGTGTAGGATTTCCCAAAATACATCTCTCTATTTTCTTCTGGGAAGCAAAGTGAAAATTTTTGAATAAATGGATAAATGATGAATGGAATGGAAGAAAAAGGACTGGTTCTCTCAAGTAGGATGTATGTCAGAGACAGCTTTTAAATTTGTGTTGGAAAGCCCTGTCACATGTCTCATTTTAAGTATGAATATTATACAGTAATTAGCTATGAAGTTAAAAAGAGCAATAAATTGTTTATAAAATTAACATAAAATTCTACTTAAAGTTCACACACATGAATATTCCCCCCAAGTAATACTTCAAGAACAGGAATAAAGAGACCTGGCCATTATGCATACAACTATGAAATGCCATGTAGATATTGCATAGCATAATAAAAATAATTATCAGTAATAACAACAACAATGTAATGGTAGGGCCAACTCCACCTCAGCCGAAACCAACCCTAACCAGTTGGGGAGGTTTAAGAGAATGATCTTTGTTACAAAAGATTTATTTCTGTGTTGTTTCCGCTGCTACATAATTCTGGTTACAGGAATCTTCTTGTTCCTCTTAATTTTCTCTCTGGCAATATACAATTGCAATTCAACTTCAAACCCCTTTGTTTTTGTTAGTCTTTTATAATGGGAAAGATTTTAAGTATCAGAATAAACAGAAAGATAAATATCAACTGAAAGAAAAAAATGAAAGCAGAAAAGCCAAAGATAAAACATTCGACTCAAATATGGTAAAATACATTTCTACAGTGGATATTTGCTCTACACAAATCTCAGAGAAAGCCACCTTTTTATTCAGTCATTAGAATAACTCACACCAGAACATATATTCAGAAGCATAGATGTTGCAAAGCTTCCAACAGTCTATGTAGTATAAAAGAGACCTAAAAAATATCCAGGTAGCTAGGGAAAAAAATTCTAGAAGCTGGAAGGACACTCTTCTGTAAAATCTTGTTTGTAAACTTAATTTAATTTACTCACTTATTTAGATGTTCAAAATTCACAGCTCTGGACTGAGCTATTGAGAAAATCTATAGCTCTATTAGAAGTCACAAATCCTTGCAGTGATATGTATTGCTAAGTACTCATATCACCCTCTCTAAGCATCATTACTAAGAAAGTTTGTAATCTTTTTACTGAGTGAGTTCCATGTTTTTTAAATTACTCTGTAGAACATTATAATTTTGAGATTTCAGATTCTAATTGAATGAAAAGGTGGCTTTCTATGTATATTATGCCATGTGAAAATTGTGATAGCTTTACTTCTTTTTCAATTTTGATTCCTTTCATTTTTTTCTCTCACTTATTTGCTCTAGCTAAGGCTTCTAATACTATGTTGAATAATAGTGATGAAAATAGACATGCTTGTCTTGTACCTGATTTTAGAGAGACAGTTTTCAGTTCTTCACACTCAGGTATGAATTTAGTTATGTTTGTTATATGTCATATTAATTAGGTGGAATTCATGTTCCACTATCCCCATTTTTGAAGGGTTTTATCATAAATATTTGTTAAATATTGTCAAATGCTATCCTTGCATCTATGGATATTATCATATGACCTTTATCTTCCCCTTGGTTGATGTGCTGAATTGTAATAATTCATTTGTATATATTGATCCTATTTGCATCCCTGGAATGGTTCCCACCTGGTCATGATGTATGATTGTTTTAATGTATTATTGAATTAATTTTTCTAAGGTTTTGTTGAGGATTTGTCCATCTATGTTCACTAATATGTATTTTTTCACGTTATATCCTTGACTGTTTTTAGTATCAAGGTAAGGTTGAATTCATAAAATGCATTTGGAAACATTATCTCTTCCTCAATATTTTGAATGAATTTGAGAAGGATAGGAATTAGTTCATGTTTGAAGTTTTGGTAAATGGTATCCTACAAAAGGTAGGAATGGCCACAGTCACAGTTATTTAACTGGCAAAATGAGACAGATATTGACATTTTATAGCAATTAAGGGTTTAGCACATCAAGAAGACATAATACTCATCAATATATACATGCATCAAACAAAGAAACATCAAAATATATAAAGAAACTACTAACAGATCTAAAAGAAGGTATCTACAGCAGCAAATGGTAGTAGGAGATTTCAACACCCCACTTACAATTTTGCTTCTTACAACAAAGAACCTGATACAATCTTGAATGAAAAACTATTTTTACCTTTTTAAAGAAGAGACTGAACGCAAAGTTAAGGAGGAGGGAGTTACCTAACCAAGATGGCACATTAGAAGCTATATTCAGGAAACACTATGTCAAATGAATTGAAGTGGAAGATAACAATTGGCAGGTTGTTGTAGTAGTTTCACAAGGCACTGAAGACCTGGATTATGATGGTGGCAGTGATAATAAGTAAGAGATATGTATGAGATATATTATTAACAGGAAAAAAATAACAGAACTTGGAAACTGAAGTGGCACTGGCTTTGAAAGAAATAGAAAAATAAAAGATCACTCTGAGATTTAAAAATTGAAAGATAATGTGGCAAATGAGGCTGAGAGAAAAAAATTCACAGAAATGTCATGGGAATCAGGGTATTGCAATATCATGTGAGCCAGTGAGTGGGCGATTGACAAGATGTACGGAGTGATCAAAAATGTCAGAAGCTGTAGAATAAAAACTCCTAGAAATGAGAATAAGTTCTCATCATCCTTCAATTTAGCTAAAATCTCAGAAGAACAGAAACAGTCATAATCATAGTAAGAAATGTTTACTAAAATTATTAAGAGAAATAAGGTAACACAGATCAGTCAAGACTTCTCTATCCTGCAGGGCTATCCTTCATTGTGAGAGAGACATAAAGACCTCAAGAAAACAGAAACTGAATGAGTTTGAAAAATACTAGACCACCTTTCATAAATATTGAAAGGAGCTCTGACATCTAAAACACAGAGGAACATACACAAAGAACTGAACTAGAAAATAGAAGCACAAAATTAAGGGCAAAATAGCAGCAACCGACTTTCATATATCAATAATCACTCAAAATGTAAATGGACTGAACTCACAAGTCAAAAAACAAAGAGTATTTGTTTGGATTAGGAAACAAAACACAACTTTTTCTTGTTTCCAGGAGATGCACCTGAATATCAAAGATAAACATAGACTCAAAGTAAAGGTTTGAAAAACAGTCTTATATTTGAATTATATATAGATGACCTACAAACACATGAAACAACACTATTCATAACATTAGGAAAATTAAAGCCACAAAGATATACCATCTCATAACTCTGAGAATGGCTCATCTCAAAATGAGCAGAAAACAGTGTTGGCAAGGGTGTGGATAAAAGGTAACCCTCTTCGACTTTGGTGGCAATGTAGACTGGCCCAGTTCCTATGGGGGAACAGTATGGAAATTTCTTAAGAGACTAAAAATGCAATTCTACTCTTAGGTATCTACCTGATGAATATAACATTAATTTGAAAGGAACTTTCACTCCCATGTTTGTTGCAGCACTATTTACAATAACTAAGCTATGGTAACAACATAAACATCCCAAAACAGGTGAGTAGATCAGGAAGATGTGGTATATAAACATAATTACACATTACTCGGTTATATATATATATATAACCGAGTTTATATATATATATAACCGAGTAATGTTCCATTTGTTATATATATATAACCGAGTAATGTGTATATATACACACACACACATATATACATATATACATATATATGTATATACATACATATCTCTGTGTGTGTGTGTGTGTATATATATATATATATATATATATATATATATATATATATATATAGAGAGAGAGAGAGAGAGAGAGAGAGAGAGAGAGAGAGAGAGAGACTCATGCCATTGTGGCAACACAAATGGAGCTGGATGGGATTTTTCTAAGTAAAATAAGCCAGGAGGAGGAAGACAAATACCAGATGGTGTTACTTGTATGTAGACTATAGAGAGATCAAACAAAGGGTCACATAAAGTCAAGTTTAAAAACTATCCCTTGAAAGCTGACCACAGAACTGAGGCATCCAGAGGGTGAAGTGGGATGGATGAGTACAAAGTGGGGAAAAAAACACATGGTGAACTATGAGTCCTTTAGTGGTGGGTGCACTATGGAAAATATACCTGAAGGGGGAGATCTTATACTTCCAAAATACTAACAATGATGAAAACCAACAATATTTCAATAAAATATTTGAACAAACAAAACACTTCTCTACTGGGTATCAATCAGATATCATTCACAATCAATATATTATCCATTTTTTTATTCTAACTTTAAATTGAAAGGCTCTGCCCACCATCAACTTATTCCTATAAATAATGCCCTTGTTGACTTGTACTTATAAAAGGATGAGACATAGTTTCATAATTAAAGTGGTATCTAATTGGTGACTCCACTACATCAAAATGTGACTCTGTGTTATCTCCACCCACGTTTTAACTAGATTCCTAAGTGTTTATAAAAACACCAAAGCTGAAATGACATTTCAGTTTTGTTAACTTTTTGATACTCTTTTATCAACCTCTCCCTTTTTTCTGCACATTCCAGAACCTGGCATCCACCATTCTACTTACTCTGTAAGCTCAATTTCACTTTTTGAGTTCACATATAAGTGATACTATGCAGTATCTGTCTTCTTCTGTCTGTCTTATTTCACTTAGCATAATGACCTCCAGTTTCTTTCATGTCATAAATGGCACAGTTTCCTTCTTTTAAAGGATGACTAATATTTGTATATGACCTTTTCTTTATGCATTCATCTGTGATGAATACTTTGTTACTATGTCTTAGCTACTGCAAATAATGCTTCAATGAACATGTGAGCACAGATATGTCTTTGAGATGATAGGTTTATTTTGTTTGGCTATATGTCCACAAGTGGGAATGCTGGATCATATCATAGTTCTATTTTTATTTTCCTATGAAACCCATATTATTTCATGGTGTCTATTTACATTCCCAGAAACATTGTCCAAGAATTCCCTTTTCTCTACATCCTCACCATCATTTGCTACCTCTTATCTTTTTGATAAAAGATGATAATAGACATTCTAACAGGTATGAGGTGATATTTCATTGATTTGCATTTCTCTGATGATAGCAATGCTAAGAACTTTTTTATGTACCTATTGGCCATTTGCACATCTTCTTGGAGCAATGTCTATTTGGGTTATTGTCCCTTTTAAATTGGATCATTTTATATTCATTAATTATTATTGCACTGTATAAGTTCTTTGGGTGTTTTAGATATTAGTACATTATTGTATATGTGATTTGCAAATATTTTCTTCCATCCCATAGGTTACCTTTTCATTTCATTGATAGTTTCCTTTGCTGTGCAAAAAAAAAAAATTTTAGTTTGATGTAGTTCTACTTGTTTATTTTTGTTATTGTCTTTGCTTTTGGTATCAAATTTTAAAATGTTTGCTAATACCAATGTCAAGGAGCTTACCCGCTGTGTTTTCTAAGTTTTGCGGTTTTAGTTCATTGCTTGATTATAAGAAGGCATCTCACACAAAAATCAACTCAAAGTGGGTAAAAAACCTGAAATATAAAACACACAGAAGAAAACATAGACAAAGCACTCCATGACATGAATTTCAGAAACACATTTGTGGATTTGTCTCTACAGCAAGAAAAACAAAGGAGAATATTAACAACTGAGACTAAGCTTAACAAACTAAGCTTCTGTACAGCAAGAGACAATAAGCAAAACAAAGAGACACCCTACCAAATGAGAGAAAATATTTGCACACCATACATCTGATAAGAGACTCATATAAAAAAATCTACAAAGAACTCACAACTCAACAAAAAGAAAACAAACAACCCAATCAAAAAAATGGGCAGAAAAGCTAAGTAAGCACTTCTCCAAAGAAGTCATGCAGATGGTCAACAGACATATGAAAAAATGCTCATTCACACTTATCATCATGCAAATGCAAATAAAAACCACAATGAGATATCACCTCACACCTGTGAGAATGGCCCACATTGAAAAACAAACAAACAAAAACAAGTGCTAGTGAGAGTGTGGAGGAAAAGGAACACTACTACACTGCTGGTGGGAATGTAGACTGGTCCAGCCCCTATGGAAAGAAAAGTGGAGGTTTCTCAATAGACTAAAAACGGATTTTCCACATAGCACAGCAATTCCACTCCTAGATATCTATCCAAAGAGCACAAAAATACTAGTTTAAAAGGAAACCTGTACTCCTATGTTTATCACAGCGCTATTTATAATAGCTAAGATATGGAAACAAACTAAATGCCCCAGAAAAGATGAGTGGCTCAAGATGTGGTATATATACACAGTGGAATAGTACTCAACAATCCAAAAAAATGAATTCATGCCATTTATGGCAACATGGGTGGAATTGGAAGGGATTATTCTAAGCTAAGTGAGTCAGAAGGAGAAAGATAAATACTGGACAATTTCACTTATATATGGAATCTCGAGAAAATCAAATAAAGGTCTAGACAAAGACAAGCTATAAGACTGACCCTTGAAAGCTGACTGTAGATCTGAGATACTAAGAAGGGCTGGGTAGGTGGGGAGAGAGAGGGAGAGGTAGAGAACAGGAAAGAGGAGGGCGCAGTGAAACACTGTGGTCACTTTGGTGGTTTGGAAAGTATGGTGACCACACCTGAGGGGAGAAATCATATATTGTGAAAAAATAAATAAGGATAGTTATAAATAAAATAAAGTGGGAATATAAAAGTCAATTATCTTAAATTCTTTTAAGGTATTGTTCCCCAATAACAACAATCATGGATATCTATAAATGAAATAATAGCTATAAAGCAACTAGCAGAGACACTGGCACAATACATGCTCATAAACATCTAACCTTCCCTTTTTAAATAAAGGGCCATTGTCCCATTTTATAAATAATTTTTATCCTAAAAGACCTGGATGTAAGACCTGAAACCATAAATGTAATAGAAAAAAATATAGGCAAAACTCTACATGACATACATCTCTGCAAAATCTTTAAGGACATGTCCCAAAAAGCGAAAGAAGTCAAGGGAAAGATAAACAGCTGGAATCAAACTAAAAAGCTTCTGTACAGCAAAAGAGACATTAATCAAAACAAACAGACATCCTACTAATTGGGAGAAAATCTTTGCACACAATACAACTGTTAAAGGACTGATAACAAAAATCTACAAGGCGCTCACACAAATCAACAAAAACAAAGTCAACAATCCAGTCAAAAAATGGGCAGAAGAGCTAAAAAGACGCTTCTTCAAAGAAGAAAAGCAAATGGCTAACAGATATACAAAAAAAATGTTCAACATCACTTATAATCAGGGAAATGCAAATCAAAACCACAATGAGATACCACCTCAAGCCAGTGAGAATGGCGCACATTAAGAAAACAGGCAACAACAAATGCTGGCGAGGATGTGGAGAAAAAGGAACTCTTCTACACTGCTGGTGGGAATGCAAACTGGTCCAACCACTGTGGAAAGCCATATGGCTTTTCCTCAAACTAATAAACATGGAGCTACCATACGACTCAGCAATACCACTTTTGGGAATATACCTAAAGGACACAAAAACACTAATTCAAAAGGATACATACACCGTATGTTTATTGCAGCACTGTTCACAATAGCAAAGGTATGGAAGCAACCCAGATGTCCAAAAATAGATGATTGGATGCAGAAGATGTGGTACATATACACAATGGAGTACTATTCAGCATGGAAAGAAGATAAACACATGCAATTTGCAGCGACATGGATGGAATTAGAGGGGATCATACTCAGTGAAATAAGCCAGAAAGAAAGAGAAAAATATCGAATGGTTTCACTTATAACAGGACTATA
>PVIJ01011985.1:0-51968 GCA_004024925.1 Scalopus aquaticus
GGAGGGAGGGAAGGGAAAGGGCACAAAATGGAATAGAAAAGAACACAAGGGACCATGGAGATGGATCACAGGTGAATTGGTGGTGGGCTACCCAAGGGGAATGCAAAATGTAAAAGACATAAATAACAATAAAAATATATATTATATTAAAAAAATAAAAAAAAAAATAAAAAAAAAGAATCCCAAGTGGGCTGACTAGCATCCACTCAAACGCCACAATACACGGTCACGAGCACTGCTGCCTTTTCCTGCTCCCTCTCACAACAGCCCTGGGAGGCCCCATTAATATCCCCACTCTGCAGATAAGGAACTGAAGCCCAGGGAGGCTGAAACGCTTGTCCAAGGTCAGCCCTCAAGGACAGCGTAAAAAGAATTTGAACTCAAGCGAATGTCTGCTAAGTCCTATCCTGGGGGTGGGAGGGTAGTTGGTATGAAAAGACCAGCTCTGAGTTATGCCCAATAGCATCAGAGCGTCCTCAGGGCCAGGAAGGAGGAGTCCAAAGTCCAGTTTGGGGGTTTGCTGGTCTTCATCGGGCTCCCAAGGGCGGTCTTCTTAGCCCCGAGCGGTTCCTGATGGCTGACTTAGAGTTTCATGCTCCACATCAGACCCCAATAGTGCCCACCCAGGACAATCCATTCTTCTCTTCCGGGGTACAATCCGTGGATGTCAGCGCCAGGAACACCCTGGCTTGGGGCTGGGCTTTGGGCATCAGCTCCTCGTGGCTGAGCAGCCCATTCCTGGGCCTGGGGACTCAGCATCAGGCCCGACACCGTCCCAGAGGTCTTCCGGTTAGGCACGGGACAGGGTGTCCTAGGAACCTGCCCCCATAGCCTGGAGTATGCGCCCCTTCCTTGAATCCTGGGGGACAGTTGCCAGTGGTTAGCTGGATCCTATCGCCTGCTCCCTCAGGGTGCTCACGTGACTTTGTCTTTCTTCAATATTAAGCCAGGTGGCAACAGGAGTTTGATCCAAAAAAAACGAAAGAGGAAGATTTCCTTATGGATGGAAACAAGAGGGCGAAGGTGCCCATGATGTCCCGTGGGGGCATGTATGCAGTGGGCCGCGATGACGAGCTCTCCTACACCGTCCTGGAGATGCCCTACCAGGGCAACATCACCGCCTTCTTCGTCCTCCCAGATGAGGGCAAAATGAAGACTGTAGAGAAGTCCTTGAAGAGGGACACTTTTGCCAGATGGAAAAATTTAATCATACGAAGGTAAAAGGGGTTTCTGGTGTCTGCACCGTCTTCCCATTTCTTCTCATCCCTCCCATTCATTTTACTTCCTCTATCCCAGATGCATCGAGTTCTTATTTCATGACCAAGTCTTGTTGTGAGCTCTGTGATGAACTTGTATTTGGGCAGGACGCTGACTGGAAAATAAGTCATAGGGATATAGTGAAATGTTTGCTGTTTAGAGGAAGAGGTGTTGCAATTTTGAAAGCACAGCCGATGGCTTCGTAGTGGCCAGGGAGGGCTTCGTGGAGGAGGTGGCATTGAATTTTCAAGGTTCAGTTATGATTCATAAGGATGGGGAAGGGTAAACTGAGCAGAAGAAAACCTCAAGGAGAAACAGGTGTTAAAGGGAGCTATGAGTTGTTCATTGTACATGGAATAATGTTTTCAGCTGGGGTGTCTTAACGAAATGGTGTCCCAAGAAAGTTGTGCTAATAATAGTCGATTCAAAGTATATTTTTTTATAAAAAATATAAAATTAGAACAGATTTAAGATAGGCCTCTAGAATCCTGTTTTCCTAGCTATAGATTTTATCAGGAAAGGGAAGGGTTAGTGTTCAAGTTAAGTCGTGCAGACTTGGTGTCGGGTAGAGGTGCGTGGTTCCTGGAAGCTAAAAGGTGACACTGAGTCTGTGGCGACAGGATTGGTGGCGTGTCCATGAGTGAGAGGGCAGGTTCTGTTTGGGCAGGACCGGTGTCAGCATGTCCTCCTCCCTGCTCTTTGCATTCTTTCTTCCACCCTGGGCTCGCTATCCGTCCAGAAGGCCTTTATTGACAACCTCTGTCATTCCCAATGTGTTGCCAGGAGGGTCTAAGAGGACAAGAGGCGATGTGGGACAGGTCTGGGCTATCCCTGGTGGTGACTAACCTGATGCTGATTCTTTCACATAGAACACACCCTTGGAGGAATTTCAGAGCATATCTGATATCTAAATTTAGCCGAAAGCGCATGAGAAGGAAATTCTGGTTCTGGATGCTTCCGATAAAGTCCCAGTGTTTGGGGGAGGTGAGCAGGGTGGAGCAGCAGGCTAAATGGAGCCCCACCCAAGAGGCGACTGCACCGGGCTTTGCTTGGCACCCCCTCTTGCCCCTAGTATCCCCTGCGCCAGACCCCTGAAACAGAAGGAAAGTCTGCATTCACAGGACTCTTGAGACAATTAAGTACCGGAGCCAAGCATTATCCTACCGGAGACTGACACAGATGGGAAGCCCTTTCTCCGCTTCCTTCCATACTTGGTCTCCGGGACCCCAAGATCTCTTGGTTTCCATGCCTCTGCCTCTGTTTCCTTTGCTGTCCCCCTTTCTCCAAGCCTCACAGTTGAGTGCTGCGGGGCTCACTCCTGTTTTCTCTTCATAGTCACCCTTTCATGTGGGCCCCAGGCTCAGAGTTTCCACTGCCATCTGTGTTAACACTTCCACATTACTCTACCCTTAGACTTAGGTCCCTGCCTTCAGGGTCAGCAGCTGCCATGTGTGCCTGGTGGATTATCACCCTAACCTCTGATTTCCCCCTGTGTAACCTCTTCAAGCTTCTGGTCTCAATCAAAGGCAATTCTCCTTTCACTTGCTCAAGCCAAAGACCTCAGGGTCCTCCTTGATCACTCTCTTCTCTCCAGATCTTCATTCTGTCCATCGGGGGATCCCATGAACCCTACTTTAAATTGTATCTGAACCAAGATGACAATAGAGAAGGTTCCTTGCTTGTTCCCAAGAGAAGTGACTAACCGTTAGTGAGGAGACACCACTGAGAGAATTGCGCAGCTCAGGGCGGTCTGAAGCAGCCCTCGCACTTCAGCCCAATGCGGACCACACTAGGGAGGACTCCAAGGACATTCAGATATCACTGGACAGAGGGTGGAAGGAGAGAAACATGGGGGGGTGGCCTGGGGGGGGGGGACATGGGCACCAGGGCTTCTGACCCAGTATGGACCCTAGGGAAGGGAGAATAGAAATACTATCAAGGCACATGTCCTTGGCACAGGTAAAACCCATAGAAGGGGAACTGGCGTGCTTCACACATATTGCAACCCCAGCAAGAAGGAAGACAGAGAAAGCCTCCTTGGAGTTTGTATACAAACTTCATGAAGTGCATTGACTGGACAAACTACAGAGTCCCAGATCTGGGACCCCAGAGAGGGGGAGATCAGGGGTTCCACAAACAGAAACAATGTCCCCTCAGCATATTTGCAATAGTGGCTGACCCCTGTCCATTCCCTTTTTCACCCTGCTGACACCGAAACTGCAAATACAAACCTACCTGTGGAAGCCAGCGGGAATAAACAATCCAATACAATCAAAGTCACAGTGCTACCTGCTAGAAAAGTAAAAGTGATTCAAATCTCTAAATTGCCAATCAAGATTAAAAAAGAAAACAGGGAAATTTAAAGTAACAAAATGGATAGAAAAAAATTAACACCTTGTACTTTGAGACCTCAAGGACGAATAACATAACATGGAGAGAACAACTCCCCAGAATCCAACCTTAGCGACATGGAATATTATAGCTCCCTGTGAGGTTGAGAAGAGAGTTCAAAATTGCTATAATAAAGAAATTCAAAGAGGTGGAAGAAAATTCAGAAAAGTAAGTCAAAGTGATAAAAGAGAACTCAGAATTGCTAATCAGAGATACAGAAAAACTAAAAAAAAAAAATAATAACAACCCCCAAATTAATGAAATAAAATGAACAGGTAGAAGGTGAAAATTGCAGCTTTAAAGAAGAAAATAACAGATTCAAGATGTGAAAAATTCAACAAATGTGAGCTATAGAAAGCACTATGTAGAGTGCTATAGAAAGTTGCAGAAACAGAATAGATCAAATGAAAAAATGAATCAGTACTCTCAAAGAAAGTAAAATACAAATGACTCAGGTAGAAAACACATAGATACAGGATGCAAGAAAAAAAAGAAGAAACAGTATGAGAATTATCCAACTCCATTAAGAAAGGAAACAGAAGAATGATGGTACCTTAGAAGGGGGAGAGAGAAAGAAGAGAGTAGAAAACTTATTCAAAGAAATAATAGTTGATAAGTTCTTAAACTTGGGGAAAGAACTAAACATGTAAGTCCACAAAGTTAACAGAACACCTGGTGGTCTCATAGATTGAAAGAATTAACGTTATTAAAGTGGTCATATTACCCAAAGCAATATAAAGAGTCAATGTAATTCTTATCAAAATCCAATGGCATTTTTCACAGAAATAGAACAAGAAATCATGAAATTTATTTGAAGTTAAAAAAGACCCCAAATAGCAAAAACACTCCTGAGGAGGGAAAAAGGAACAGAAATGTAGGTATCACTCTCCCTAACTTCAAACTATACTACAAAACAGTAGTAATTAATACAACATGGTATTGGAATAAAGAGAGTCAGAAAGATCAATGGAACAAAATTGAAAGCCCATAAATAAAATCACATCTATATGGACAACTAAATTCTGACAAAAGGACTAAGAACTCACAATGGAACAAGGAAAATCTCTTTAATAAATGATTCTGGAAAGACTGGACACCCAATATAAAAGAATGATACTGGACCACAATCTCATACCACACACACAAATTAATTCAAAATGGATTAAACTCATGGATGTAAGATCTGAAACCATAAAATAACACAGACGAAAACATGGGTGATGTATTCCTTGACATTGGCCTTAGAGAGGTGTTGGGGACTCGACTCTAACAGAAAGAGAAACAAAATAAAATATAAGCAAATGGGACTATATCAAACTAAAAAGCTTCCGCACAGTGAAAGAAATGTGTACATCAAAACAAAAAGACATCCTACTGAATGGGAGAAGATACTTGCAAGTCATATATCAGCAAGGAGTTAGCAACTGCAATATATAAAGAACTCACAACAGCAGCAATAACAACAAAGACCCAGTTAAAACATGGGCAAAAGATCTAAATACAAACTTTTCCAAAGAAGACACACAGATGGTCCATAGACACACAGCGATGTTCCTCATCTCTTATTATTAGAGAAATGCAAATCAAAACAACAATGCATCATTACTTCACACCTGTGAGAATGGCTGTTACTCAAAAGACGAGAAGGAGAGAGGATGTGGAGGGAGGGACACCTTTGTGCTCTGGTGGAGGGAATGGAAACCGGTACAGCCATTATGGAATGTATTATGGAGACGCCTCCAAAAATTACAAATGGAATTCCATAGGATCCAGTTACCGCACTTCTGGGTATTTACCTGAAAGATGCAAAAACCCTAATTTGAATAAATATATGCACCTCCATGTTTACCGCTACATTATTTACAGTAGTCAAGAGCTGAAAACAACCTAAGTGCCCATGGACAGACGAATGGATAAAGAAGAGGTGGTATAGGTACACAACGGAGTACTATTCAGCTACAAAAAAGATGAGATCCTACCATATGCTACAACATGGAGGAAACTAGAGGGAATTGTGCTTAATGAAATAAGTAAGACTGAGAAAGACAAATACCATATGATTTTACTCACATGCGGTTTATAGAGAAAACAAATAAATGAGAAAAAAACAAATAAGACAAAAATAAGATTTTGGACTAAAAATCTTGTTAGTGGTTCACAGAAGGAAAGGGGGGAGGAGGACAGGTATATAGGGTAAAAGGAGACATTTGTATACGAAGGATGGAATTGAACTTAATGTAACACATCCATGTATTGATTCTCCGGTGTACACCTGAAACTTATATAGTCAGTCTATAAAGCATTGTCACTTCAGTAAAAATAAATCATTTATACCCAGAATCTTATCTTTTCCAGACATCTCTATGACTCACAGCTACCACACTGGCTTCCAGATGATCTCCCAGCATCAGCTCTTGTCCCCACCCCTCATCACCAAGAGATAACAGAGCAGATAAACTGATCATCTCACCCCTCTGTGCAAACCCTACCTGGTTCCCCATTTCACTCAGAGAAGCCCGACTTGCCTAATGCCTTTGCCTCCTTCAAAGTTTGCTCCCCTCCTCCCCTTCCCCCAGCATCCTTGATTCCCAGATTCGACCTTTGTGCTTCCCCATACTGCTTTCTCACACACAGACTACCAGTCTACCTAGGTGCTCTTAGACCATGCGTCCATCCACCCTGGCTAGACAAACTCAAGGACATGGCTTTTTTTTGTTTTTAATGATTTCTGTTGGGAATAGTTTGAAATGAACTGAATGGACTGATTAGTTCTGCATCTCTCCCTGTGACCTTAGTCATGCACATCAGATATCTACCAGTTCTTCTAAAGGTGGTGATGTCAGATGCAGGAGCTTTCCTGTCTGTGTTTTGTCATTTAATTCCGTGTGGTGTTGCTTGAGAGAGCTGGCACAGACTTGCTTCTCCTCCCCTTTGCGTGGCACAGAAGCAGGGCCAGTCACCAGTTACATTTGGACAATTATTTAGTTTTGGAGGCTGTTTCTTGGGTTGGCTAACAAGCTAGTCTAGCTGAGGTAAGGTCTTCCCTCGGGATGCAACCTTTGCAGGTTTATTGTAAAAAATTGAGTCACTTTTACCCACCCGCCATTCTTTATGCTCCTTTGAGTCTTTCGCCCTCCATCTTCACCCTTCAGCCTCAGAAACCTCATTTCCGTGATCAGCGTCCTCTAGTTTTTATAAGGATTTTGCTTTTTTGAATCATCCAATATTTGTCCTTCCAACTGGCCTTATGGCACGTCATTCCCTTGAGCTGCTCGTGTCATTGTAGCATCCCGCCTTCCCTTCTGGCCGAGTAGCAACCACCGTGTGGACGGCCCACATTTTGCGGGACATGGATTTTGCTGCTCTGTTCAAGGAGGACTCTATGCACCTAGAAGGGGGCCTGGCACACAGTGGGCTGTGGCAAGTCTTTGTTGGATGGAGAGTTGAGTGGGATGGTGGGTTTGGGGGGCACTTGCCCTATCACAGGTACTTGAAGTTATGACACTGACTGAGATCTCTCGGGGGGAGATGAGATGGTAGGAAGGAGAGAGGGCCCTGGCATGGGTCTTGGGCATTGGTGCTTGGTGGGGCCAGGGGAGGGTCAGAGGAGTGGCTGCTGATCGAGGTCCCGAAGTGTGGGCCTGGGTTGGGCGCTTCAGGGCGGACGAGAGCCCCAGCCCTGCTGCTTCCCGAGAGGTGGCTTCGAGTCCAGCAAGCTGAGGTCCGCAGCCTCTCTGGAAAGAGCACCTGGGGTAGAAATTTGAGGACAAAGGCCTGAGCGGAGCGGGTTGAGATGTCGATAGCTGGATGTGGCGAGCACGGGGAGGGAAAGTGGCTGGGGGCCGGGGCGTGATCAGGGCCAGGGGAGCTGCTTCTGGGTTTGTCTCAGGACGGCCTGTGGTCAGTCCTGGGACTGGTCAGGCAGATGCCACTTACGGATGGGCAGGAGGGTGACGTGGGCAGGAGCTGGGTCCTTGGGTGGGCCAGAAGTGGGGCTCAGGGTCAGGGGGCCACAAGTCCAGGGCCTGCAAGTGTCTCTGACAGGCCCCGGGCAGGGGGGCGGCCCAGTCCTGCCCCAGAGGACCGCAGCTGCCACTCCAGGGCGAGAGGACAGGCCAGGGCTGACCACTGGTCCTCTGAGCCCCCCGGGCACTGCTCCTGCACTGCTACCCAGGGGTGTCGTGATTATCAGCATCAGTCTCGCCCGAGTGGCTCAGAGAGCGAGACCGTCAGTGCGCAGCCGCAGAGCCCCTGAGACGCTGCATGGCCACGAACTCAGACTCGGGGCTCTGCTGTTGGGGTCAGGGTGCTCGTGAGGCTGAGACCCTCGGACCCGAAGCGGAGGGGCCCTGAGACAGCAGGCGCTTGAGGACATTATGCTGGGTGAGGATCAGGAGTGGCTTGAGGGGAAGCAGTACGTAGCCAGAGAGGGCTGCCTGCCAGTGCCCCAGGGTGAGGGGCCCAGGCCTTCTGTGGCTAGAGAGGAGCGGGGCCTTGGGGGCTGAGGGGACAGGAGTCTTGCTCCCCACCGCCTCCCGGCACGCCCTGGAGAGCGGAGGGTCTGCTGCTCACGGGGTCACCCTCTACTCCTCAGGGTTGCCGACGTGTCCGTGCCCAAGTTCTCCATCACTGGCACCTACGACCTGAAGAGCATGCTCTCCTACATGGGCGTCAGCAAAGTCTTTGAGGAGCACGGGGACCTCACCAGGATCTCCCCTAACCACAACCTGAAAGTGAGCGAGGTCAGTCTGCCTGGCCGTGGCCCCGGCCTCGGCCAGCTGCGGGGGTCTTCGCAAGCCCTGGGGGAGGGCGACGCAGAGCCCTGTGTCAGAGGCCACATGAGCCAGGATTCCACCCCCGTCGCCGGGCCCCGGGGCAGCTGAGCCGCTCACCAGCCGAGTGACCCTGGGCAGCCCCCTGACCACCCCAAGCTCAGCTTTCCCGCTTCTGCTCCCCGCAGGCGGTGCACAAGGCCACCATGAGGATGGACGAGAGGGGCACGGAGGCGGACGCGGGCTCCGGGGTGCAGACGCTGCCCATGGAGAAGCCATTCACTGTGAAGATCAACAGACCCTTCCTGGTGGTGCTTGAAGAGATGATCACGTCCTCCCTGCTCTTCTTGGGGAAGATCACCGACCCCAACGGGCAGTAAGGGAGGGCGCCGGCTTGCTGCAGGCCCAGCGGTGACCTGGGGCCGAGACCGCGGGCCCTGCGGATTGAATCCCACATCCCCAAGAGCGCCTGAGACCCTCGCCCGAACAAGCAGCACAAACTCCTCCCTGGGCCCTCCGGCTTGGCAAATTCCAGGACTGGGCGCCCCACCCCCACCCACCCGGCTGGTAGTACCTTCTCTCCTGGCAGGCAGGGGGGTTTTGTGATTTAGTGCCCCCTCCTCCCACCTTCCCCCCCGCATGCTGCTGACTGTTGGTAGGTAATTTGGGGGCGTGTGAGCCAAGGCAAGTGTCTGGGGTTGAGAGGGAGAGACCCAAGTTCAAATCCTAATAGCAGTATCTTTGGGGAAGCCACGTGCCCTCTCTGAGCCTGTTTCTGTATTTCTGACATAAGGACGAGGATACGCCCCTTTGGGACTTGCAGGAAGCTAGTGCTCTGCTCGAGAAAAGCTCCGTCCCCTTTGTGAGCCCGTGGCTTTGGGATTTTGGCGCATGAGTTTCAAAGTTATCTCCCCAAGAGCTCATCTCCCCGAGAGGTCCACGTGGGAGCTCCGGGCTCAGCCTGGCCTCCTGGTGGGTGGCTAAACAGGGGTGGAGCTGGTCCAGCACTAGAAGGACGCAGCCTGGAGTCGTGGCAGCTAGCTCCAGGGCCTGGTCTATTGCAGAGCCTGCAAAGAACTTGGGCTCCAGCTGTTAGCAAGCTCAGCAGTAGGCCCCTGCGGTTCATGTACCTGTCCCAGAAAACAGCCTTGCAGGGTCTGCCCATGAGCACTAGGGGGCAGTAGGGGCGCAGTTGCTCATTGGGCTATTCTGAGCCTGTGGTGCTCTCAATTCCAGCAGCTGATTCCAAAGCTTCTTGCAGTGAATGCCCACTGCTGCTGCTGTTCTGGGAACAGGGCATTCTGCCTGGCTTGGCACTGAGAAGTCTGAGCTGGCACCAGCTGCCATCCCCTGGGTGTGCCTGGCAATTCACGGCTCATTGTGCCTTTTGTGTTCTCATCAAAGCTACCCTGTGGGTACCCAGAATTGGCATCCTCATGACAGGTGTGGAAACTGAGGCTCAGAGAGATGAAGCGGCTCCCCTATGGCCACACAGGCTAGCCACAGGCAGCGAATGACCGTGCCTGCTGGTTTGGGGCAGGAAGAGAGGGTTTCCTAGTGGACCTGAGGGTCAGCTCATCCTTCCTCAGCCCCTTTCCGAGGTAAGAGAGACACCAAGGTCCCCCAGCACTTGCACATTCAGCCAGCACCTCCTCCCTCCATCCGGGCCACCCACAGGGCCCTGCCGACCCAGCCCACAGCCAGACTGGAGAGCGAGGAGGGATGAGTTCAGTAGTGCACACACCAGGGTCACCTGCTTTCAGAGTGTGGGAGGGGGCAAAGGTCGAGACTCCCGCCCAGGGACACAGACTCAGAACAAAGGCTGGGTCCCCCAGTGTGCGGGCGCCTGGTTTCCCCTGCACCAGCCTGAAGGGTGGGTGTGGGAAGAGAGAGAACCAGGAACCCTGAGTCATCGCCCAGCTCTGCGGCATCTGTCACTAGGGAGGGGGCGGCCGGGCCAGCCCTGTAGACGTCATTTCACCCCTCTGAGCCTCAGCAGCTACTTGAGAGGGGGTGATCCCATCTACCCCACAAGGCTGAAGACCTGTCAGGGAGACATGAAACTGAGAAGCCATGCTTGGCGCATAGTAGGCCTTCAGCATGGCCACTTAGGCGCCTTCTCCACGCTCACACCAGCCCCCAAGGTGAGGCCTTTTCTCAAATGTCTGCTCCAAGATGTGCCTCTGCCGCCCCCTCCACCTCCTGCCCAACCAGCCGCTACTCAGCCTTGAGCACCCAGGCCACATGCCCACTTTGTGAAATTGTCTCTACCTTTCCGGCACCTTCCAAGCAAGCCTTCAATAAACTATTCATCTCTGTGAATTATGACGGCTTCTGGATCTGAATTTCTCCTCCATCCCCGCTATTAAATAATCATTTAAGGGGTGCAGTGGCTGGCTACCTGCTGAGACAGACAGACCTGACCCTCACCTGCATAGGAGTCAAATCCAGGAGAAGCAGCCACAAACTGGACAGTCACACACAGACATTTTGATCATGTGCTATATAAAGTGTCGCAAACTTAGTAGGGGCTTGAAATACATGAATTCTCTTTCTTTCTCCCACGGTGGGGGTGGGCAGGTAGGAGACTGGGTGGATGGGTGGAGAGATGGATAAAGGGGTGGATGGGGGAGTGGGGGGAGGCGGAAGGAGGCCAGGGAGGACACCGCAGCGTCCATGATGACTCTGCCTGAGGAGTCCAGTCCCTCGAGGGGCCGAGCCAGCCAGGGGCTCAAGCACGGCTTCAGGAGGTGGCAGGGGATGGGGGGCCCAAATGCTGGCTGCTTATTTGTGTTTGAATTGTGTCGTTAATTACCAGTGCACAGAGGCGTGCTTCCTGCTGTCGTTAATCACACGTGAGACACCGGTTGGTTTTTCAAACAGAAGCGGAGCATAAGCCCTGAGCTTCATTTGTCATCCTTTCAGTTACTTATTTCTAAACGCGACTGTTGCACATTTTAAATGTTTTTCTATACAATTTCCTACCTTCTTAGTCATATTTTCATCCTTCTCTGCTAAATACACTCCATCTGGGAAAGAAAAAGAGGAGAAAGCACTTGGGTGGGAGCAGAGGGGACCAGCAGGGCAGGACCCCAGGGGGGAAGGTGGCAGGGACTAAATGACGTGTGTCTCCAAAGCCACACGATCAAGACAGTGAGAGTGCGGCTGGAGAGGTCAGCGTAAGAGCCACGATCTTACCTGAAGGGCTATGGAAAGTGACCAGGCAAGGGTGTCAGTTACAATTGTCCCTCTGGCTGCAGCTGGGTGTCCCTGTGTCCCGAGCCTGGGCCACTGCACACCCTGAGGACGTGCTCAGCGTGTGTTTGCCGAAAAGGAAGATGGTCACGGCAGTCGCCCTTGATCAGACACGGCCCGAGCACCCCGTCTGCTGGGAGGGAGTCACGTGCCCTGGGGGGGCAGCTGTGCCTGCTTCCCCGCATGGGCCTGGGGAACGCAACCCCCGCAGTACCTCTCCCTGCACCTGCGCCCTCCGCCCACCTGGCCCCGAGCTCCACTGGCTCCTCATTCTCTCCACTCCCACCTGTGCTGTCAGACTGTTAATCATTCTCTCAGGAAAGGTCGACCCCTACGTCTTTTGAGAAAGCTTCCCAGGCCTGGATGTCTGTGGACTGACTGACCGCACGAGGGAAGGAAGAGTGGATTTGGATTTTTGCTGCAGCCAACATGTACTGATGCCAGAAACAACCTGGCGCTCTCACCGGTCCTCAAGGCAAGAGACCACTCCATTTTACAGACGTGGACACTGAAGCTGGAGAAGGCTAGGAAGCGGGGACTCTGGGACATCTGTCTGACCAGCTCTCTGTGCACCAACTCACATCTGCTGTGTCCACCCTGCCCGGGGCCGCCCAGACGCTGAGACACCACTGTGAGCAAAGCAGACACAGCTGCTTGTGCTGCTGGCAGTTCCAGGCCAGTGAGCAGAGGCAGACAATGAACAATGGGAGTCAGGAATAAACAGGACCATTAAGTGGAGCAGCTAGGGTGACTGGAAGTATTGGGGTGCAGGCGGTGGCTGAGTTGACCCTGTTGAGAAGGTGACATGATTGAGACAACAGATTTTACAATTCTGCTCTCCCTGCTCTCTGTAGCACAACCGGCCTCTGGAGTCTTCTGGCCCAAGGGAGGCCCAGGGAGGGGGGTGCATGATCATCAGAGAGGGGTTAGCCCCAACCAAGAGTGTGAAGGCCCAACAGCGGGGGCCCAGGTAGAGAGCCCCCATTACCTGACCTGGCCAGGCTTTCCCTGCCATGCACGAAACTTTGTGCCACTTGGGAGGAGCCTCTGAGCCTCTTTCAGCACTTCGGGTGCTGAATTCTGGTCTGCCCGGGCTGAGGTCATTCTCGTGGGCGCACAACGGAAGTGACGGCTGGGATGCCGGCGGGGCTAATCACAGGAAGCCCTAGTTCCCGCCCTGCTTCTTCCAGACATTGACTGTGTGGCCTAGGCAAATACCTCCTTCCTGCACCTCTGTTGCCCCTTTATGCAACCCTGGGGCTCCCGGGGTGATCTCCGAAGGCCTTTCTTTAGTGGACCATACCTGACACTCATATGGGGAATGACAGGGACAAGCTCTCCGGGCTCAGGTCCCAAATTCCATGACTGTCATTGAATCCTCTGCTCTTTTGCACTACTTAGTCAAGATTGAGCTGTAGCGCCTCCCTGGTGGCCTAGGAGTTAAGTCTCAGTGCTGTCACAGCCACGGCCTCAGTTCGATCCCTGGAGCTTCCCACATGGCACAGCAGATGTCTCCTGTCTCCCCGCTACTCCCCTCAGCAGTGTATTTCAGTCAGTCTGCCTGTTCTGCTCCCCACGCTGTCTCTGGTGAATCCTCTCACACCCCTGTCCCCCATACCTCTGGACTGCACACCCGTTCTTCAATGCAAAAAAAAAAAAAAAAAGACAAAGCTTTAAATCAAGATATCTTTAAAAAAAAGAATTTCCTTAAGCATGAAAATTAGTATCACATATAGAAAACTTGAAACAAATGGAAACCAGCTGTAAAATGACACACAATGAAGCCAACCCAGTGATGAAATCCCAAACCTGTTGCCCACTCTGGCCTGGGGGCCCAAAGCATACCTGCTTTGCTGAAAAGGAAAGTTCTCAGGCACATGATGATCACAAAGATAGGCTGGCACCAAGGAGAGACATGGTCCTTGAGAGATCAGCGAAGAAAACTGGAGAAGGAAGGACTTTGCCACTATATGACTCCAAATCCTGGACAGAAAGTCAGCCGGCTAATTGGGCAGGCTAAGAAAAGAGCAATGTTGCAGCAAAAGAGAATGTGGGGGACTCTGGGGAACACTTCCCCAAAGAGACAGGTGGGCAGGTCCACAGGGATGGTTTTGGGGCTTCAGTATGGTGGATCCTAGTTAAGACAGTGTTGCCAGTTCAGCTTTGAGACATCCAATCGACTCCATTGTTAATACCAAAATAGGTGACATATGTATGTATGCACGCATGTATATATGTATAAAGAGAAAAGCATAAAGATAAAGCAGATTTCAAAAGCGACATGAAGATCTCTATCAACTCCATAAACTAGAGATGAGACAGATGCATGAAGGACATGAGAGGAAGGTCAGAGATACCACAGTCAGGAAAGGAAGAGTCTAGAAAGGCCTGGACCTGGAAAAAGAGGCTCCATGGAGGAAGATGGGCTGGGGATAAAATTCCCTCTTCATGGTCCATGGGGACCTGCTCCTGCTTTGCTGCTGATGCAGTAGCCTTAGGCTGATCTTGTGGAAAGAAGCAGATTCTCCAAAAGACCCTGAGACCCTGAGGAGTTCAGAGCTGGAGGCAACCTTGGAGGGCTTCTCTGGGGCAGGGGCAGAAGCTATAGAGGGAAGAATCACCCAGGTCTCCTCTCTCCCACCTCTGCTCATCATGAAGCAACAAATTTGTTATTTTTTATTTTTATCAATTTGTCAGTCATTAACATGTGTGTCTTTGGGGGTCACACTTTTAATCTTCCATATGTACACATGCTTCCCTCAACCTCCACCAAAGCTCCCATGCCAACATCCCTTCCCTTTCTTTCCCTCTGCCCTACTTCCTCCCTTCTGCTCCCTCTGGTAACCAGTAGATTTTTCACTAAGTCTAGGAATTGTTTTTGCCATACCTTTCCAGGACGTGGTTTTTTTAAATTTCTATTCTAGATAAGTGAAAACATTCTAGATCATTCACCTTCTGAAGTATTTCACTTAACACAATCAAAGCCATCCATTTTGTCCCTGGAGGTGCTATTTCATATTTTTTAATAGCTGAGTAGGATTCCATTGAGTATAAATTTCACAATTTATTTTCCAATCATCTGTTGTTAGGCACTTAGGTTGGTTTCATGACTTGAGAATTGTGGAAAGTGCTGAAAACATTTCTGCTAAGATCAGGAACAAGACAAGGATGTCCACTCTCACTACTACTGCTCACCACACTATTAGAGTCTTAGCCAGAGCAATTAGACAAGAAGAGACATAAAGGGAATCCAGTTTCAAAAAGAAATGAAACCATCACTATTCAGAGGTGTCATGATTATATACACAGAGAATCCAAAAGACTCTGCCAGAAAAACTACTAGAAATAATAAATGACTACAGTAAAGTACAGATGCAAAATCAATACACAAAAATCAGTTGCATTTCTATATGCAAACGTTCAATTAGAAGAAAGAGAAAAAAAACAATCCACTCACAATTGCATCAAAAAGAATGAGATACCAGCAAATAAAACCTAAGGAGGTGAGGACCTACACACCGAAAACTTTAAGGCTCTGTTAAAGGAAATCAAAGATGACACAAAGAAATGGAAGTCTATCCTGTGCTCATGGACTGGAAGAATAACATCATAAATATGGCCATGCCACCTAACACAATTTACAGATTCAACACAATACCTACCAAAATCCTAATAATTTTTTCAAAGGCCATAGAACAATTATAAAAGCTGTATGGTTCCAAGTGTTCTCATCTTTTAAGTCTAGCTCAGTAGTTTCCCTTTTAAGTCTAGCTCAGGCCTGGGAATCCACATTTTAATGGGAACACAGGTTCTGCTGATACCAGACCTGGGAAAACCCCATACTCCTTCAACCTGCCCTTCTGAAGGAAGTTTCATCAGCTGTGACCTTTACAAAAGTTCCTGAGTGTGGGCAAATCCTCTGAGTTAGCCCTCAGGGTTCCCAACTTCCCTTCTACACCCATCCATCTTTATATGCCCTTTGTTCTCTCCCTCATTCCCACTGATCACAATGCCTCCCCTGGAGGAAGCTACTCAAGGGCTGGAAGGTCTCATCAGAGAGACACACAAGAAGGTAAATTACTCAGGTTTGCTCCAGGTGTTTGTCAAGGGAGGGGCAGACTTCTGTGGATCCAGGGAAATTCTGGAGTGGGTGATTTGGAATGGGAGCTGGCAGGATGGAAAGGAGCTAACCAGGAGGTGAGAGTGGGGAGGGCAGGCTAGGCCAACAGAATTATGTGAGGTCATACAGCGTGGGGCAAGAAATGTCAGGATTGTGCTCATTTCTTCTATTTTATAGAGGTGTTCATTTTTAGCTTTTATTTTAATTTTAATTATCTATTTATTTATATAGTTTACATAGAGTTTATTAAACAAATATTTCTGACTGTTATTTCTTTGTTTTCCCTGACCCCCTTTTGCTTTGAATTCTAGCTACACTTATCTTAGACCACATGATTTTGGGCCACAGGACACTGGGGTCCCAGTTTGCTCTCTTGGGTTAAGATAGTTCCGATTGCTATGTTTTCAAGTTCACTGATCCTTTCTTCTATAATTTTTCTCTTAAGCTGAACCAATTTTAGTGAATTTTTCATTTTGCATACTGAAATTTTCTTCTTTAAAAGGTCCATTTGATTCTCTCTTAGAGCTTTGATTTTTTTCTCATATAATATCAATATTTTCCTTATTTAATCATAGTTAAGTAGCTGTTTTAATGTCCTTGTCTGTTAATGCCATTGTCCCAGTTGTTTCTGGGCCCATGTCTACTGACAGAAAATTTCTTCTAAACAAGGGTCGTGTTTTCCTGTTTCATAGAACATCTAGCGATTTTTATTTGGATGCTGGGCATTGTGACATTATAACTTTGTTGCCTGGATTTTCTTGTCTTCCTTCACAGTGTGTTGACGTTTGTTGGGACAGCCACATAAATTACTTGTAGATCTGTTTTAGCCCATCAGGGTATTTTTTTAAGCTTTATTCAGGTATCAAGAGTAGCTTTAAAAAAATAAAAAAAAAGTACCTTTACACCAAGGTTAGCTTAGTCCTGATGGCAAGATGTGACACCTCCAGGTCTCTAAGAAAGCACGGGCTGTCAGTGAGGTCTCTTTCCTCTGTATGGTCAACTTAAATGCCTCCCTCTGCTATCTGCTCTGGGAATTGTTCAGCTTACATCTTTTCAGCAATTTGGAGTAGTTTTTCTTTTTGATTGGCCTTGTGGAATTTCATTTTATGCATGCAGAGCTTAGTACCTAGCTTGGACTTAAGCTAATGCACATTTTTGCTGCACAATCAAGAGCTTCCCAAGCTTTTCCAGACTCTGAAGTCTGCCTCCAAGGCTCAGCAAGCCTTCCAAGATCTCCTTGAGATCCACCATGTCCAAAAATGACATTAGGTAGAAAACTAGGACACTCATAGAGCTTACTTCATTTATGTCCCTCTTGGCCTCTTGCTCACTGTCTAAATTGCTTCAGATATTTTTTTCAGTGCCCCAGTTTTCTTATATATTTTGTTCAGCTTTTCTGTTTACAACTATTTAAAAGTCCAATATTAGTTACTTTGTCCTGGCCAGAAGAGCAAGTCAGATCAAATTTTATATATGTTTATACCTGTGTTACTCTCCATTTTGCTATGTCTCCAAAACTCTCTCTCTCAAGCTTATTTGTGAAGTATCACCCTTTAGAGATAAATTGTTCATTTAATTTTATTTCCATTCATTCATTCATTCATTCATTCATTCAGCAAACACTAAGTCCTTAGTCTTGTTCAAATGGGTGTATAGAGAGAACAAGCCCAGCAAGTTCCTTGATCGATTAAATTTTTAGTCTCACAAATAAACGTGAAATTATGACATGATAAGTATTTCAATAAGAGGTCAGTGGCATGATACAAACATTCAATAGGAGGGATTCTCATTATCTGGAAGGTCAAAGAGCGCTTCTTAGAGGAAGTGACACGAAATAGTACAATGAGAAGGAATAGGGGAAAGTGTTGGGTGAGGGGAATGGAGGGAACTTTCGGGAAGAGAGCACAACAAATGTCACCTGTGAGGCTCATAAAGGTGGGAAGAATAGCTGGACATAACAGTCCAGAGCCAGGGGCCAGCAGAAGCCAGGGCGTGTAGGTGGGATTAAAGGTTTCAGTGCCCACTCGAGCAAATGGGAGAAGACTGGAACACTTTTAAACAGGCAGGTGATGAGTTAAGGTGGAGAACGAGGAAGAAGGAGGTGCAGGGGTGAGAGGCGAGTCCTAGGCTTGAATGACGAGCTGAATGGTGGCGCCGCCGACGGGATGTGGAAAGCCGTGTCGGTGTAACTTCTGTTAGGAGCTGGTGTTTGGGAAATTGACTGACTCGTTTGTGCCAGATTGAGTTGAAGGCTCATTTAAGACTTTAGGTGGAGACAGCAATTAGGCAGTTAAAGGTATGGAGTTCAGAGGAGAGGTCGGGGCTGGAAATTAAAAATAATAGTCACCTGTCCTTTGTCATGGAGTTATGGGGATGATGAGACTGGTTGGAGAGAGGAGAGATTAGATTGAGTGGAGGCTCCCCAACTCAAAGGACTGGGCAGGAGAAGAGGATCCCACAAAGGTGATAGAGGAGGAAGAGCAGAGACAGAGAAAAGCAGGAAAACACGGAGCCCCAGAGTCAGAGGGTAAGAGCTGGGCGAGAAGCTGGCAGTGATGCCCAGGGCCAGGTGCTACTGGGAAGGCGGGTACGACGAACTAGACAGAGTCCTGGGCTGGTCCTGTTTCTGGGAACCCAGCAGCCAGCCAGGACGGGGCCAGGTGGCGGGGGGGGGGGGGGGGGGGGGGGGGGGGGGGGGGGGGGGGGGGGGGGGAGGACACAGAGGTCGTGAGCACAGAGCTGTGGAGGGAGTGGCCCATGATGGGACTGCGGGGTAGGAGGGCACTGGAAGGGCATGAGAGGGCAAGAGGACCTTTACGGTGGTTTGTTTTAACGGGGAGATTAAATGTGCTGAAAAGTCAAGGGCAAGAAGCCAACTGAGAGAGAAAATGAGAGAGAAGTGAAATAGAGGAGACAGAGCATAAGTGTCCTGGCGTGGAAATAAAGGATGTTTTCTGAGTTTAAGGAGGGGAGTTGACCTTGTAGGGGTGTGGAAGAAGGGGGAGAGCAGAGTGCTGGGAAAGTTAGGGAGCTTTGGTGGGGAAGGTTGCGGAGGCTCCTTTTCTGAGTGTCTCTCTCTGTGAAGTCAGAGGCAAGGCTGTCTGATGTGTGCTGGTGTGTGCATGTGTGCCCGTGAGTGGTGTGCACACATGCTCGTGTGTGGGGTGAGGAGTCCACCTCAGGGAAATGGGAAGGGCTGAGACCCTGGCTACCTTGGGGGGAGGGAGTCGGTCAGTGTGATGTTGCCAGGCAACTGGAGATGGTGCCAGGGAGTCACAGTGTGTGGAGCTGCCTTGCTGGCCCACCTTCTCCGGAAGTGCTGGGCAAGGCGGGAATGGCTAGTGGATTCTTCCAGGTTTGGGGTCTTGCCCAAGTGTGAGTCACAAAGTTAAAGGCCCCAGGGAGTCTAGAGTTTGGGAATGAAATGAAGACCTTAAACACCCAAGCTGAAGATAGAAGAAATGAGGATGGGGAGGTGGGCGGGATTCCACTCAGCTTCCAACAAACTAGAACTTTCCAGCAAACTTTAACAGTTGGGTGTTGAGGATGAAGCTGGGGAGGTAAGTTGAGGCCAGTGGGGAGCTGATTAGGAATTTGTGGGGTGATTGACACAGACCTGCACCTGGAAAGCACAACCCGTCTGCAGGGTGTGTGGGGACAAGAGCTGAGGAGTGAGGTGCTGAGCTGGTGGGAGAAGGGGGAGGGGGATAAGAGCAGCTGGGAGGGAGGGACCCAGACAGGGGCAGGCACGGGGGACAGACAGCCCCTCGCAGCCAGATGGCAGAGCTCACTGGCAAGACAGGATGCTCAAGGGCCTTTGCAGGACTGGGAGACAGAGGGGTGACCATGTGTTGGGGGGCATGAGTCAGCACAGGAAGAGGCTAAGCCTGTGAGGTGTTTGAATTTTAAAAGCCTACTGAGCGAGCTTTCCAGAACCCCCTCCGTTCCCTAGAACATAGGGCCCAGCCCTTTGCGGGAGAAGAACTTCGCTCTGCCACAGCCCGGGGGTAAGCCCACCCCTCACCCATGCCAGGTGAAGCCGAAAAGCACAAGCGCCATGGGGCACAGCGCTGGTCTTCTGCAGATTCTGGGCAGTGCTGCCCCCAGAGTGAGACAGTCTTCCCCTACCCCTCGGAGCTGCCCTCTCCCCTGAGGAAAGTGAGACTCGGCCCCTCAGGGCAAAGCCACCGCACAGGGGCTGTTCTTTCAACACAGCTCGCTGCTCTGACGGGGAGGAAACACGTGGTGTTCCAGGCCTCTGACAGGTTGGCGGCCAAGATCAAGGGTTGCCACTTGATCACTGAGGCTATCGGGCCTGCTGGCCACAAGTTGCCCATAGACCAATCCATCCAGGTGCGCTACAGACCCCGTTGTGCGCAGGTGTGCCCTAGAGCCCCTCCCTGCAGGTACACAGCAGACCCCGCACTCTCACCCACTTCTCAAGCCTCCAGCCTGTCACCAAGTTCATCAAATAGAGAAATTCAAGGTTTTCATCCCATGCCCCTCCAGGTGGCCCCCTCTTTCAGTCCCCTGCTCCCCAGTTCTGACATTGGTGAGGAGGTTCCCAGTTCCAGTGGGGCACAGACTCACACTGTGCCCTGGGGTGGCAGGGGCCGAGCAGTGGAGGCCACACGCAGCTCCAGAATCGCCCTAGAAAGCTGCATGTGGATGGCGTCTCGTTCATGTCACCCCTCTGCGGGCTGGGGGGCCAGAGGTGCGGGTGCCCCCACCGTTTGTGGGCTTCATTGCTGCAGCCGCCTCTCACCCCTCCATCCCTGTCCTGCCAGCCTACCTCTTGCCCTCTGTGCTTTGCAAAGAAGGTTCTCCTGCCTAAACCTCTCTTCTCTGGCCCCTCGCCTTGCTAGCAAGCTCCAAGACCTCGCCGGCTGTCTCGTCGTCCGTGCCCATCGACTCTGCTTATCCACTGCAGACTCTTGTCCTACACGGAGTGTCTGCTCACTGCTGTCCCCGCAATGTGCTCTTGAGGGGCAGGACCCCTTTCTGTCCTCCACTGTCCCCTCAACACCTCACAGTGAGCCTGGTAATTTACATGGCAAACGCAACAGATTGAGTGCAGGGATTGTAGAAAACAATGGGCAACAAATTTTTACAAAAGTCATATTTCTGAAATAAAATTTGTCATTTCCTATCAATTTGTATGTGCTCAACATGAATATGACAGTCAAATTCTAATTTTGGCTCTAGTTTCTTTTTTGTAATCTGCAATAAATGGATGTTTACATCACGAAATGCATGCCGGTAGTAATAGGCCTACGGTTAATACCTGTAAAACATCAAGTTATAGACTACTGCTTAGATGTCTTTGCTTGTCTCTTGTACAGCTGTTCAGGAATAGAATAGACAGAAGACAGTTCCCATTGTGCAAAAGCACAGCCTTAAGACTCAGTTTCAAAGAGTCGAAAAATAGTCTCCATTCTTGTGGGTCATGAGCGATTTCTAAGGCATTCACGAGGCCCTCAATATCAGAATACCAGAGTACTTTCCTTTCTGAAGAAGGCTCCAACTGCTGGTGGAGCTTTTGATATCAAGTAATTGTGACATCTTCTAGAAGATTCTGTTGTTGGAATCTTGATCCTAGCAATTCTGCCTTGTACTTGGATAAGTCCAAATCAGAAACCAGGTCATTTAGTTTTTGCTGTGTTAGTCTGTGTGGGGTTGATGATGCACCACAGTGAAAATCTGGATCACTGCATGCTGATGGAACAGAAGAACAGGTCGGCTCACCCTTGTCCTCATCAGATGAATCAAGAGAATATTCTGCTGGAGGTTCTGGAATAGGAAGTTCCTCACCATGTGGAACTGGTCTCAATGCAGATGGAATGTTTGGGTAGACTATTCTTGACTTCATTTGCTTCATTATTCCACTGGAAAGAGGAGGAACCAAGCAGAAGTAACAGTCTTCTATGTGGTTGCTTGGCTCTCTCCACACCATGGGGACTGCAAACGGCATTGACGGTCTTTTGCCATTGAACCACTGTGGAAGCTGTGTTGTACATGTAGCACAGCATCTATGCGGGGCCCAAGGCTTGTCTTGGTCACCAACCTTGCATCCAAAGTAAAGATGAGAAGCCTTCTTCACTTGAGAAGTGATACTTTTCTTCTGGTTGGCAAATGTCACTTCCCCACAAATAGAGCAGAAATGATCCACGCTGTTAACACACTTTCGAGGCATTACTGTTCTATATTGTGCCTAAATGGATAAAATAATAACAGTTCTATGCAACAGTAGCTTAAACTGTCTCTCACAAAGTCTGAAATATTTTCAATGCTCAACCTTTTCGACAGGGCTTTCTGTAGTGCACTGCGAATGTCAGCTTACTTCCGCAGCCGCCTGGCAGTAGTATCGCATTGCATCAGAAAATGATGCAATCAACTCTGGATGACGTGTGCATGATAGTATTATGCAATGCGATGCAATATTACATCATTCTAGGTTGATTTAGGATGTTGTTGCAGTCCTGCTGGATAAATTTACATGGTGAAACATATAAAATGAATTATATAAAATATCTTCAAAACGAGAGCTAATAAAATCTTTTCAGGGTTATATTCATGTTCAGCACACCAAGCTACTACAGATTAGGGCCTTTTTAAGTCAGTAACGATCTCAATGTTGACCAGTGTAAATGGTCCCTGTCCTCAAAGTCCCTGAAGATGGTTCGATGGAGATCCTTGCAGTTGGTGATAAGCTGTGCAGAAACAGAAGTCAGGGTTCAGAAGTGGGTGTGCAGAGTGGGGAGAACGATGGGGTAAATAGGGATGGAGTGAGGCGGGTGAATGGCTCAGTGGAGTTTTCTAGAGTGAGAAAGGGCTTTTCTAAGGGGAGCGGGCATCCCAGGAGAGGAGCCAGCCCACGGCAAGGGATTGGGGTGTTAGTAGAAGGAGTGTGGGGGTGGGATGGGAGAGTGGAGGCTAGGTGGAGTGTGGGGGTGCGTGGAGGAGGTGGGTCATGAGCTTCTGCTGCAGGTACTGGACTACAGAGAGGCCCTGCGGGCAGAGAGGGGTAGGGATTGACTCCTGGATGGCGCATGCTGGACGGAGGGTTTCACGTCCATCCCTGGCATCTGCGCAGGGCCAGACCCTGGTGGAGTCACCCTGGTGACCTGGAGAAAAATCAGGGAAAGGAACAGACCAGCGGGAGGCCGCGGAGCCCAGGGCCATCAGGGTGAGCAGGGGAGGGGAGGGGGGTCTGCACCAAAGCAGGGCAAGGGCAGGGAGGGAATGTGGGGCTGGTGGTGCTCCCTCCCTAGACGCAGAGCTTCAGGGGAGGAGTCACCTCAGAGAAGGGGAAGGAGCACGCGGGCTCAGCGGGGGAGGGCTCGGAGGCCAGTTTGCGACATGTAGCCAGAGAGTCCACTCCGAGGGGGTGCATGGGATGTCGCCTGGAGGGAAAACTCAACTTTGGTCAAATAAACAGACACGAAATGCAAAACAAAAATTGCCCAGATAAATGGAAATAGAGAAATTCAGTTTCCCAAAAGAATGACTTATTCAGCAAAATGACTCTTCATAGAGTACCTTCTAATTTTTTTTAAAGATTTATGTATTTATGAATACAAGAGCTGGGGTGTAGGCCAGAGGTTGGCGGAGGGGTGAGAGGATTCACCAGAGACAGAGCGGGAAGCAGAACAGGTGGACTGACTGAAGTACACTACTGAGGGGAGCAGCGGGGAGACAGAGAGGTCTGCTGTGCCAGGTGAGAAGCTCCCTGGCCAGGGATCGAACTCGTGCTGCAGTGGCTGCAGATAGCTTCACAGTGCTGATACTTAACCCCTTGCCACCAGGGAGCCCGAGTACCTTCTAATTTTAATCATATCTGGTATGATAAAAGTTATTCAATCATAAATTCTCACCAAGAGGTTGCTGGGGATATGCCTATCCTGTTGCTCAACTCTGGGGGGCACAGGTAAGTATCCCTGGGTCGGAGAACAGAAAAAGACAACTCAAGTCCTGAAAAGCAGAAAACCCAACCCAAGCATCAGAGTTGGCGGCGAGCCCGGAGCTGTCCTGCTCCAGACGTCGGCCTCGGGGTGTTCAGTCTGGAATGCTTGGCCAGCCTTGCTGGGCGCGGCCGGTGCGTGTGCTGGGCCAGGCAGGCGTGTCGAGAGCTCGCAGCTCAGCAGCGGCGACCGCCTTCCCTCCAGGCACCCGGAGGGCCGCAGAGCCAGCACCGCCTTCCGCTTGGGTTGCAAAAAGCCAGTAATTTCTGGGCCTGGGCATGGGCAATGCTGGCAAGAAATTGATCAGGTCTATATAAGAGGGATGAAGGATGTTCGGAAGGACCTCCACGGAATGAGAGGGTCCTTCTGGCTGCTAAGATTCGGGCTTCACAGTTTGCTTTTTGTGGGAAAAGGTCTTAGGGCAGTGCCCCCAGGAAGCAAAAAGGGCAGAGGGCATGGGTTCTGGGACTTGGGATTGAGACCTGACTTTGGGTCCTGCACAGACTGGCTGTGTGACTTGGTGTCGGTTCCACAATCTCTCTGAACCTGCTTGCCCAGCTGTACAAGGACAGTCATAATGTCTGCTTCTGGGGTTTGCTGCAAGGCCTGATGACCTGACATCTGTCAACTGTCCCATTAGGCCCCTCGCCATTGCCAATTACGTGGGGTGTTGAAAGCCTCTGACTCAGGGGCCAGCTACTCGGTTTACCTCCCGTCAATGTCTTTCTCCTCTCTTGCAGACTTATTTCATTCCAAAATGACACCCACCTTTTATGGAGTGCTCTTAGTGGTTAGCCTCTGTGCCCCCATCTACTGTGTGCATCCATCCAGCCCCTGTAGCCGAGGCTTCCCCCAGCCCCCCTCCACAAGGAGCACGCCCACCTCCCAGGTGTCCTCCAGCAACACTGACTTTGCCTTCCACCTGTACCGGAGGCTGGCGTCGAAGACCCCGAATCAGAACGTCTTCTTCTCCCCGCTGAGCATCGCCGCCTCCCTGGCCATGCTGTCCCTGGGGCCGCTCGGCCACCAAGCACCAGATCCTCCAGGGCCTGGGCTTCAACCCCCAATGCACGCCGGAGGCCGCCGTCCACCGGGGCTTCCAGCAGCTGGTGCACGCCCTCAGTGTCCCCAGCCAAGACCTGGACGTGAAGATGGGGAGCGTCCTCTTCCTCAGGAAGGAGCTGAGGCTGCAAGCAGAGTTCTTGGACAATGTCAAGAGGCTGTACGAGTCGGAAGTGTTCTCTGCAGATTTCTCGGACACCGCCACCGCCCTCGAAAAGATCAACGGCTACGTGAAGAAGGAGACCGAGGGGAAGGTCGTGGACTTAGTCCAGGAGCTGGAGCCGATGACGGCCATGGTCCTGGTGAACCACATTTTCTTTAAAGGTAAGATTCTGAGAGGTTAGCTTTGATTTTAATGTTTTTTTCCTAGCTCCCCACAATACAGTCCAATAAGCAGCTAGACAAGCCCCAGTAGCAGGGGGGTAACAGGGAGTGCTGAGTTCTTACTAGCTCTGCAGTGAGCTGTTGGATGACCTCGGCCGGGTCACCTTCCCTCTCTGAGCGCCAGGTAATCCGTCCCACGGGCTCACTCACTTCCATCTCAGGAGAGCCTGCATATAAGTTCTGAAGGTCTGACACTGGGCTCAGGGGGCAGCCCAGGGGCAAGATCTTCTGGAAGTTGCCTTGGGAGGAAGGAAGCTCATCTCTCCTCACCGTTAGGTGCCCACTGCCCGTGGAGGCTTCGAGGAGGACACAGAGCTCCCTGGCAGCCCGGATGTAGAAGCAAATCTAAGGGTGTGAATGCTTTCATGGGGGGAAGAGTGGATAGTCAATATAACTGTCATTCACAGCCCCTGCATATCTGTCTAGTGCTTTCGTTTATGAGCTGACAGTAGTACGAGCCGTCAGCTAGTGCTGACGGTTTACGAGCACATCGTCTTTCGCCAGAGAGCCCTGAGTGAATCCCACCACTGCCCTCTCTTGCTCTAGGATCCTTGTCGTGTTGGGTTAGAAGATCTGCCATGTGTTGAGTGTCTGATGTGTGTCAGTGTCCAGGCTGGATGGATGAAGGTCAAGGCCAACTTGATGGGCATGTGCTTGTGGTTGAAGTGACTGGGCCCCTCAGGCAGACTAGTCATGAATGCTGTGATATCCTCCCTCCCTTCTTTCACCTCCCTCCATTCATCCATCCGTCCATTTATCTATCCATCTCTCCATCCATCCACCCAGCCTCCTAACTGTCCACCTAGTTATCCATCCATCCCACACCTTAGAGGAGAAGGAAATAGAATTCATATATTTTGAGCCCCTACTAAGTTTCTAACACTTTATTTATCTTGTCCCATTTGGGACTTAATTTTATTTTTTATTAACCTATAATTCACATACCACAAAATGCACCATTTAAACTATATAATTCAGCGGGTTTGGGGGTTTTTGTATAGTCACAACGCTGCGCAAAATGTCAACACCATGTAATTCCAGAACACTTCCTTCCTTCCCAGAGGAAACCCGATCTCCCTGGGGCGCTCCTCATTCCTGACTCCCCCCTAGGAGCCATTCTAGACATTCTGCAGCAATAGAATCAAACAATAGGAGTCCAGGCAAGTGTATTTTTTGCCCTTCAGTGACTGCCAGGCATCTGGATTTCACTGTGAATGCTGGATGCTAATTTCCAAGGCTAATGACCAGCTGGAGAGTGGGGCATAGAGACAGGACAAATAAAATACCACTAGGTTTGCTCTTCTCACCAAGACTCAGCTGGTTTTATTTAATATAATGTTCTCCGGTGTGCTGAAAGATTTTGGGGTATCTTCTCAAGTTCTAGAATGTGACTTCTGACCATTGCTGGCAGGTTTCTCATTGTTTTGTGAAAGAGAGTGTTTTTAAAGGTCCTTACTTTATCATTTTCCCTGCCTGCCCCACACTAATTGCACTTTGACTTAAGCACTTCTCATTTCTCTTTGTGCCAGCCAAGTGGGAGAAGCCCTTTGCTCCTGAAAACACACGGAAAAGCTTCCCATTCCTGGTGGACGAGAGGACCAGCGTGCGGGTCCCTATGATGCACCAGGTGGAGCAGTTTGCTTTCGGGGTGGATCAGGGGCTGAACTGCTCGTTGCTCCAGATGAACTACAGGGGGGACACCATGGCCCTCTTTGTGCTCCCGGGCCAGGGCAGGATGAGACAGCTGGAGCAGGCCTTGTCAGCTGGGAGGCTGCAGAAGTGGAATTACTTACTCAAGAAGAGGTGGGCACATGTCACCTGGCTGGGATCTGAGGCGCATCCAAGGATGGGGGAAAGACGGGGTGAAGGTTGTTGCATACTCGCTCTTGCAATTGAGCACAAACTGAATGCTTGACAGAGTGGGGGGCTGTGCCCAGGTGTTCTCACTGGAACCCACCATCTTCTGATAACACTATATAAGCGATGTTATCATCCCTCATTCACAGATAAGGAAATAGAGACTGAGATGGGAGGTGAGTTGCCCAAGGCCTTGTTCATTTGTCACGACAAAACTATTATGTCATTGTAGGTATCTGAGCATGGAATGAATCTGCAAAACCAAACTCTGACAAAAAGCACTAAAAATGAGGATAATAATGTTACCAAACTAATAGGTTCTTGAAAAGATAAGTTACTGTTTATAAAGTACTTAGAAGAACGCCCAGGAGATAGTAAGTGTTCAGTCAATGTTAAAGGTGAGGTTATTAGTTCTGTTTATAGTGGGAAGTTGCAAGAGGATGTTAACCATAAGATAAAAAGGGGTGTCAATCTAAGTACCATGTCTTAGTCATATTTTCTTGGCATTTTGGCATCATTCTCAGATGTTCATATTCTAGAAGAGACAGAGTTAACTGATTCAAGCAGGTCCGTGGGGGGTGAGGGGGGCCAGGAGGCAAAATAGGAAGGCATTTCTGAGCACAGGGTGATTGCTTTCAGCTGGGATTGAGGGAAGGCTTCAAGGAGGTGGTGACATTTGATCCTAAGTATGGTGAGGATGTGAACACACAGAGGCTCGGGAGGGGCACTACCGGTGGAGGGAACAACATTAGAAAAATGCAAAGTCAGGGATCCAGGGATGCTGTGGGATGTTTCTAGGTTTTCCCTGCTCAGACTGTCTCCAGGGTGGGATAAAGGGAGCGGAGCCAACAGGGAGGCTGGGGGAAGAGGTGAGCACCAGGCAGCAGATGAAGCCCAGAGGAGATGGAGAAGGCCAAGCAGAGCAGGACCCTGGGGGGGTGGTGGGGGGGTGGTGGGGGGGCGCTGTCCATGGTGCTGAAAGTCACAAGAAGGTCATTGATGAGGAATTAAGTGTCCTTCCAGCATTTTTTGGTGACTCAATAAGTAATTGACATTAAACAAAGCACTAAACCTCAGCTCTACCATCTTCAGGGTGGAGAAAATGTTCATGGATGTACCTGGGACGAGACCCACACAGTAAATGTGTAGTAACTAGTGCAGACAGTTCACTCTTGGTGCAGGGAAAGCTGCAGAGGGAAAAAACACTGTGCCCAGATCTGGGCTGTCCAAGAAAGCAGCCACTAGCCACATGTGGTTATTTCAGTTTAATTAAGTAAAATGAAAATTTTGATTCCTCATTGTCACCAGACACGTTTTAGTTGCTCAGTAGCCCCATGTGACTAGTGGCTACCATATTGGACAGCATGGATACAGAATACTTGCAACTTTTCAGAAAGTTCCAATGGATTTTGCTGCTCTAGGAGATTAGCAGGGTTTGTCACAGGAAGGGCTGGAGGGGGGTTCTCGGAACTAGAGGGGGCATGCAGGTTTTCATCAATGTCTCCATTGGCTTGTGCCATACGCTCCAGAGATGGCCCCCTTTTCAGCTCTGCCCCTACTTTATTGGGGCCCACTTTTCATCTCATGTATCTCTAGGGCTGGACTGGCTCAGGCAGGAGGCTGACCTCCAGAGCAACCCGAGGTGGAGGTAGGAGGTTGTCTAGGAGGTGTTAACCCTGTTAGCAGCAGCCAGCAATGCCTGGAGCAGGACAGTGTCCTGAAATGCCACTTAGGAGAGAGATGGACACCCAGAGGCTGTGATCTCACATTTTCCTTTCCCCTTCTCTGCAGGTGGGTAGAGGTGCTCATGCCAAAATTTTCCACTTCCACCTCCTACGATCTGGAAACCATCCTCCTGAAGATGGGCATCCGAGATGCCTTTGGCATAAACGCTGACTTTTCTGGGATCACAAAAAGAGACTCCCTGCAGGTTTCCAAAGTAAGTTGGTCAATGAGGATATGTGCACAGAAACCCAAGTTGGAAGGGCTGGTGTTCATCGAGCATGGATAAGGAAATGGTGCCCAGAAGGCAAAGGGCCTTCCCTGTGGCCAGAAATAGGATGGGATGTCGTGACTGTCGGGCCTGTGTGGCCACCCACAGTTCCTACACGGCGCCTTTGGTCCCTTTTTGGCCTAAAGTTCCTAAGTGCCAACTTTACATCTTTAAGTGCTGGCCTCTCTGGGGCGGGTGGTGCTGTTTCCCTGCACCTGCTGGTAGTGCCCCCCTGGCCTCCAGTCACCCCCTGAAGCTTAGGTCACACCAAGGTCATAACTTGCTAACCTGTGTCATTAGTCCCCTGTAGCTGGTGGTATTCAGCCCGCAATGACTGGGTATTGACCTAAAAACCTAGATTTCTGATTCTCTTGCAGCAAATCACTGAGCCCAATTCCCACATTGTATCAGGGACCCCAAACCTCTACTCACCAGGGATTGACCAGTGCCTAGCTGAAAGCACCCCTTTTTAGCCAGAGGGGATCTTCCAGGTCTCCCCCCTAGCCCCCGCCATGTATCTCAGGCTCGTATAAGAAGTATCCTCATCTAGGCCCACCTGCCTATGTCTTCCTGGTCCTTGACATAAATATTTATTTTGACAACAGATTCTAAGGATCAGGAGTAATGTGGCACCGTGGAAGGCCCTGCCTCCCCGCCACGGTATCCAGGGGAGGCATGCAGGGAGGTCTCACTATGTGAGCATAAAGGACCTTTTCCCATGAAGTGCTTCGGTGGCCCTGTGAAAAATGACTAATTGTCAGCAGTTCTTACTTCCTCTGACTCTGTGGGGTACCTGAACCCCAGGTTAAGAATCTCTTCCCTGGAAGATGAATCTCTTCCCTATGCCGAGTGAGGCTTATATCCCCCGCAGCAGCGACACTGTCACACTCGCCGGCCACTGCGCCAGCATGCGCGCCCTGAGCTCATCAAACACCTGTCCTGCCTATGCAGACATCATCAACCAAGGTTTGGGAGCACGGCCTGCAGCGCCTGAGTACCACCTGCACCCGCAGACAGCAGAACCAGGACTCAAACCCAGGTCCTGCTGCTGCAGGCGTGAGCAGTCGGCGCCCAGAGGCCAGTGGCCACAATGGCGGCTCTGGATGGAGTGAGCCTAGTGCGGGGCCCCTGGTGTCTCTCACCTCGAAGCCTCTCAACAGGGGGAGCCCACACTCCCAGGCAAAGCAGCGGAACCCAGTGACGCACAGGGCCTGTCACGGGCACGGCTGATGTTTGCTTTTCCCTTGGCAGTTTGCCCACAAGGCTGTGCTGGATGTCGGCGAGGAAGGCACAGAGGCCGCGGCGGCCAGTGCCCCCAAGCTCGTGGTGCGGTCGAAGGACAGGCCCGCCTACTCCACCATCACCTTCAACAGGCCCTTCCTCCTGCAGACCATCCACAGAGCCACCGGCACCCTCCTCTTCCTGGGGAAAATGGGAGATCCCACAAAATTCTAGGTGGCAAAATGCCTGCTAACTGAATCCATAGAACCCTACTTAAAAATAACAAGCCTACGGCCTGCACTCTGCAGGGGTCGTGAGCTCAGGTTCCTCTTGTTCGAGGGCCCCGGACCCCAGCAGAGCTGTGCCACATCTGAGGCTTAGTCAGCAGAGATCTGCTCACAGATCAACAGCCGTGGTCTTTTTCGAGTCCTCCGGGCAATGACCGTGAGTCTTCCTGGGCTGGCGTCTGTCCACACCTCAGAGCCTCTGGGAATAGGAACAGGGCTGGCAGCGATCAATAAACCCACATGTGACTGCAGCCCGGGCCCCGGTCTGCAGTGGCCTCTCGTCAGCTCCTGTGGCCGCTGTCACAGACATTTCCGTGGCTGCGTGAGTGGTTTGTTTATTCCCTCACTCAGCGAACACTTAGACATCACCGCTGGGAGAGTCAGACAGACCCCCGCCCCGTGGCAACACGACCTACAACAAACGGGCGACAGGAGGCGACAAGCGCTGTGAGGATGCTGAGGAGACTGAGCTGAAAGTGGGTGAAGGGAGGGCGGGTTCGGGGTGCTCCTGTGCGCACAGAGGCCAGCCAGGAAGGAGCAGGTCTGCCAGAGCCACAGAAGGGGACCCAGGTCTGCCAGAGCCACAGAAGGGGACCCGTGGCTGGATGGGAAGGGCCGAGGTCAGACAGGGTCAGGGAGGTCAGATCCCGGAGACTGGCCAAGGACAGCGTCTGGGTGGGGCGGGGGGACACCGCCGAGCCAGGGAGTTTCCAGGCAGGGGGCAAAGGGTGGGAGCAGCTTGGGCAGGGCTCTCTGCCCTTTTTCCACCCCAGCTCCGATGCTGTTGCGTGCACATGCGTATACACACACACACACACACACACACACACACACACACACACACACACGCCCTCTGGGGCTCAGCTCCATCCTGCTGACTCAAATGCCTGTGACCCGGCTCTCTCACTCTGAGCTGAGGGTCACACCAGGCAAGGCGATTCAACCTCCCTGCGCTTCCAAGGCCATTTCCTGCAGCCACTGCCAGAGCCTGCACTCCCAAGAGGCGCAGAGACTGTCTGGGGGGCACTGGCGCTCCAGCGAGCTCAGATGTGCAGGCACCCTCATGTTGACTCTTCCAGCTCTTCACACAGAAAGGAAACAGAAGAAAATTATGCTAAAGTACTGTAGAAGCTTCAACGCAGGCCCCTGCCCCCATACACCCACCTTATTTTACAAGTTGGGGAAACAAGAATCAAAGAGCAAAGACCCCCTGGGCAGAATGAGGTCAGGGCCAAAGCGCTGATACTGCAGACCCCAATACTGGGGACCCCAGCCCCACTTTTTGAAATACTGCCTGTCCCAGACTTGACTTTCTCACAGCGCTCTGGCCCCGGGCTGGCGTGAAAGCACAGTGGGTGGGCACCTCTTCCAGGAACACCAGCTGCCCAGGTGGACACAGCAGGAATGGCCAGTGAGGAGGATTGGCTAAGGGTACACTCATGACCCACAGCTCCCAGCAATTTCTCTTAGCTCTCGTAGCTAACAGGTGAGGGCTGTCAATCTCCTTCCCACGACTTAGCTTGGGGTGGGGGTAGGCACAGTACAGTCTCAGAACCAGCCTCAGGGGGCGTCTGGCGCCCACACAGACATATCCTAGAGGCACAAGAGCAGGCACAGAGCATCCCCTCTCGGCTGGTGAGCTCTCAACTCTGTTCTTGCTGATGCCTGCCCTCTGCAATCAGTTTGAACAGTGTCCAGGTTTGTTTAATCAGGCCCAGCAAGATGATGGACGGAGATCACTGCCTTGGAAAGAACTGCATCACTTTAAAGCCCAGGAGGAAAGGACACCCCAGTCCACACAAGGGGACCCAAAAATAAGCCCCCAGGCTGGTTGGAAGGCAGAAGGCGCAGCAGCAGCTTTTTGGAGAGGAACCTTATCAGTACCTGCGGGACAGTTATGTGGGGAGCGCCCTCCAGGGCAGGAGAGAAGCTCAGGTGTTGAGGCTCGTGGTTGGAAGGCCTGCAGGGAGACTTAGCTGGGCCCTGGACGCACAGCAGCTGCGTGAAAGGAGAGCACTTTGGTCTTTAATTTTAGCTCATGATTTCAAGATGCCAAACCATTAATCACAGACTATCGAGAATGATTATTCCAAAATTGCATGAAAGTTTCACTCAGGGCAGAAGTGACACTATTCTGAAGGCAGGCTCAGCTAACTGTCACCAGGGCACATGGGAAAATTTTCCCGCCACATCTGGGTTCTTCTAATGCTGAACGGACAAATTAACAACAGATCAGTGGGAGGCAAGGCTAACATGTAACAACATACATGTGGAGAGTTCACATGGCTGTAAATGCTCAAGAATAACACAATGGATTCGGGATATTTATCTCGTGTGTGGGGAGCAGCGGCATCCAGGAGAGGGCTGATGTCACACGACAGAGAGGAAGGGGTGACCTCACCCTGACGTAGAGTAACGATGAGATTCTCAGATAGACACTTTTATGCATGAACCTACAACTGAATGAGATCCAATCCCCCAAAGCACATTCTTCTAGGTCACCAAAGTGGGAGCAGTGATTGCTTCTCCCACTGGGAGGAGGGCAGAAGCTCAGGACATGACGATCTCTTCTTCATCAGGAGAGAGTGAGGGCGGCGGGCGAGGACAGAATCTTCTCTGCAGCCTCAAGGGATTGCCCTGCTCTGAGCTCCATACTCTGCAGGCCAGAGCGGGGCTCTGGAGGAGACCAGTCCTGACTCTTGGGGGGCTTGACTTCGCACTCTCCTTTTCTAATCACTGTGAGGTGACAAGATCTCCTCAAAGCATTTAAATTAGCAAACAGAATTCAGGTTGAGAAGCCAGGGGCAGGGTGCCCTGTACAACCGCCCACACAGCAGGGGAACCTCCGTGCAGGGTTCCTAGTCAGCCCACGAGTTAGCCAGAGCTTGCAGCAACCACCCCTGGAGAAACAGGCTTCCGTTCAGCTCACTATCCCTGCGTGTCTGCTGCCAATCAGTTCCTCAGGTACTGACCAACTGCCCCTGGATACGTAGAGCAGTTGCCACCTCCTTCCCCTCTGTGCTGGAGCGTTTCAAAGTGCATCATAGAAATATGTCCGCAGACCACCCAGGAACACCTGGGCATCTCAACTTTCCAGGTGGGCGTTGATTCTCTACCTGCTGATCACCTGCCCAGTGAATCCACGTGTGGGCAGTTAGGGGAGCGGCTCACACACACTCTGGAGCAGAATCGGCTCAGCCTGGGGGTTCCGGGGGTTCGTCCTGCCTGGCGAGTTTACATTCCTGAGGGATGGGGGCCACTCCAAGAGCCATTCGGTGCACACTTGCACTTAGGTACAGGACAGGAGCCTGCAGCTATTGACACGGCTCAGAAGCCCTCCCTTGGGCACCAGTGCCAAGGAAGCCCCCCTCTTAAGTGCCATCGCCCCAACTGGTATCCCTGCTCAGGGAAGGTGGCCACCTCTGCCATGAGACAGGCAGAGCGTGCTCCTGGGGTTGTCCCTCGGGGACCTACCATGCAGGACAGAGCCACAGCACAGAGACCAGGGCAGGGCCGCGCCAGGGAGAGGACACCGCAGGTCTGCAGACCCAGCGGCCCCCCCACGGCGCCGCAAGCGGGCATCTCAGGCATCACTTTCCTCTGCAACCTGGCAGCGCCTGCGTCACTGGGTTTCACGTGGGCAACCCCGCAAGTGCTGAGGACAATGCCTGGCCAGTGTGGGCGCCCGTCCGCGGCTCTGCTATTGTCACAGCCACAACAGGAAACTGTGAAAACAAAGCTGTTTTTCCCCCGCTCATTTCCGGCTGGGAGCTGAGGAGAAAGGCAGGCGCTTCTGTCCATTCATGACAAATGTGGCCCCTCCACGCGCTGTGCCCTCAAAGTTCCCCCCACACAGTGTCGCCAACACCCTCTACCCCTCTCGGAGCTCAGAAACATCTGCATGGGGGTCCCTGTTTGTTCTCTGGTGTGTGACTGATCTCCAGGGACCAACACCCCTCACGCCGACCAACCGGCACCCACACGAACTGTGCTCAGGGACCCAGCTCTAGAACGAAATACGGCAGGTCGTAGTCATTAGTTGGAGCCTGAAAATGAAGTCTCTCCGTGGTTTTTATTTAAAAATAAAAGCAGCTGGAGAAAAAATGTTGCTGTGGCTGTTCTCAACAATCACATAATTACTGAAGACAGAGGAAGCATTTGAAGAATTTTAAAAACCCGTATCCATGAAAGTTTGCTCACTTTAATTCAGGATGTTTAAACAAAGAGAGGGACTCTGGGTTAGGAGCTCAGCTGCGGTCAGGCTGACATGGGTATGAATCCCATCTCTCCCTGCCAGAAGCTGTGTGACTGTGGGTGAGTTACTGAGCATCTCTGAGCTGGACCCACATCTCTAAAATAGGGACGCTAATAGTACCTGCACAGTGTAAGGGCCGACTGAGATGCTGAGAGTGAGTGTGTGGCCCACGCAGCCCACGCACGGTGCCACTCAACACAGGCAGTCGCTGCAGCTGCCACAGCACCAGAGAGTGGGTAGAGCAAGGACTGGAAGGGCGCCTCTCTCTCCTCTCACTCAGCCGCTGCTCCCCAAGCAAAGAAAAGCCTCAAGTGGCAGAGGGGTAGCCCTGGAAGGGAGTAAGTGAAGAGGACCAGTCCCTCAAGAGAATACAATGTATGCATTTGTTCATTTACAGATGTCTGTGCACCTACTGTGTGCCCGCACAAAGGGGATAGTCACCAGTTATGTCCAGATTGCTCCCAGAAGGTTGCACAGCCCAGGGGGAAATGAAGCAAGGTATTTTGCAAGCCTGATAAGAGAGAGGAGAACAAGCGGCACTGCTGAACCTAACCCAGCCTATGTGGGAGGAGAAAAGGGTAGCTGTCAGGAAAGGCTTTCTCAAGGGGAAATCTAGAGCTGGACCCAGCTAGTTGCTGGGTCAGCCTGAGAGGGAGGAGTGAGCACAGGGTTCAGGCAGAGGAAACACATGGCCTGTCCTTTTATCCATCTGCCTTGAGGGTGGAGGCCTGTGTGTGGGTCGTGGGTGTGAGGTTGGCTCCTCACGGCGGTTCTAGAAGGGCCTCCAAAAGCTCAGAACTGGGGAAGGAAGCGGAGACTGGATGACGGGCCCCTGGCCAGTGAGATGGGGCCAGCAGAGAGGCTGCTGACATCAGCCACGAGGCAGGGGATTGAGAGCCAAGAGCGGCGGGGGCCAGACTCAGGAAGGACGTGCTCCTGCCCAGGGCTGGCCACGCTATCACGGCCAACAGGGGCCTAGCACGGAAGAGGAAGTCAAAGCTGATCCCAGGTTATGGAAATTGGGGGAAGTTTAGAACAGAAAAGCGAAACTGCTCATTAGGCATCGCAAGTTCTCCAATCTGATGGACTCCCAGGGGCTCCGAACCCCACAGCCCCACACACCATCCTGGTGGGCGTTGTGTGCCCCCTGCAGACAAGCGTGAGCTCACCCCGCTCTCAGAGCGATCTGTTCAGCACACCCCCTTTCCTCCTTATGGAGAGGACGCTAAGATCCCAAGAGGCACAGCCTGCCTGGTCGCACAACTGTGCGATGAGGGCTGGAGCGCACCTTCGGGCGTCTGTGGCACCAAGGCTGCCATCTTACCGACAAAGCCAATTGCCTCTGCTCACCCCTTTTTATAAAACAACTTTATAGAGGTCAGAGTTTCATATCAGGAAACTGGCCCGTGGCACACGCACAATTCAGTGAGTTTTACTCAAAGAAAACCTTCTGTGGCATCACCTCATTCCACATTTAGAACATTTTCATCACACCAAAACTTTCCTTCAGGCCATATTCTGTCTGTGCAGCTGCTCTCAGCCAGGACAATCAGCAGACCATAAATCTCTAAAAATGTATCTTTTCTGGGACGCTCATGTAAGTGAAATCTTACAGTATGGAGTCCTTTGAACCTGCCTTCTTCCATGTACTAGAAAGCTCTTGGAGTTCACCCATCTTGGAGCTGGTATTAGGATTTTACAATCCTTGCCAAGACTTAGTGTTTCCTGTCTTTTTAAATTATAGCCGTTCTTGTGCTGCCATCATCACCACGATGACTAATAATGCTGAACACATTTTCACGTGCTCATTAACTTCTTGAATCTTCTTTTGCCAAATGTCTGTTAGAATCTTTTGCCCACTTTTAAATTGGGTCATTTGTCTTTTTATTACTGAGTTACAAGTTGTTTACATATTCAGGACACAAGTCCCTTATCAGATAGATGTTTTGCAAATATTTTCTCCTAGTCTGTGGCTTATCAGTTAATTTTCTTTTAAAGTCTTATTTATTTATGCACACAAGAACTGGGTGTAGGCAGAGGTGTGGGGGTGGTGAGAGGATTCACCAGAGACAGAGTGGGGAGCAGAACAGACAGATCCACTGAAGTACACTACTGAGGGGGGAGCAGCGGGCGAGGCAGGAGAGGTCTGCTGCACCATGTGGGAAGCTCCCTGGCCGGGGATCAAACTTGTGCTGCAGTGGCTGAGGATAGCTTCACAGTGCTGAGACTTAACCCCTGGGCCACCAGGGAGGCCCAACATTTCATTTTCTTAATTGCGATTTTGGGAGCACCAAAGTCTTTAATTTTAATAAGATTCAATTCATCATTTTTTGTATGATTCATGTTTGGGATATCATATTTAAGAAGTTTTTACTTAGGGGCTTCCCTGGTGACGCAGCGGTTAAGCACTGCGCTGTAGAGCTGTTGGCAGCGGCGATGCAAGTTCGACACCCAGCCGGGGAGATACCCACATGGCGCGGCAGACCTCTCCTGCCTCGCCCACTGCTCCCCTCAGCAGAGTATTTCCATTGATCTGCCTGTTCTGCTCCCCGCTCTGTCTCTGGTGAACCCTTTCGCCGCCCCACACCTCTGGCCTGTACCCCAGCTTGCATGCATAAAATAAATAAATCTTTAAAAAAAAAAAGAAGTTTTTACTTAAACCAAGGTCAAAAATATTATTCCTCTCTTTTCTTTTAGAAATGTTATCATTTTAACACTTAAATTTAGGTTTATGGTCCTTTTGAATTGAATTTGGTGTATGTTGAGAGGTAAGGACGTGTTTGTATTTGCATACAGATATTCAATTTTCCTACCAGCATTTGTTGAAAAGATTAATCTTTTCCCTATTTAATTATATTGGCATCTTTTCTGATGTAGGTGCTTATAGTTACAAAGGTCTAACTGCTGCTTTAATTGCTTTGTATAAATTTTGATGCTGAGTTTTTATTTCATTCTGTTCAAAATAGTTTTAGCTTCCCGCATCATATCTTTCTGCCCCACAGGTTATTTAGAAGTGTATTTTTTATTATCTAAATATTTATGGCTTTTCCAGATTTCCTTCTGTTGCAGATACATCATAGTATAATAACATACTTCTTCTGTTTTAAAATTTATAGTAAGACTTGTTCTATGGTTCCAATTATGGTCTATCCTGAATAACATTTCATATGTGATTCAGAAAGAATGTGTACTGTACAGAAAAGGACAGAACATTCTGGAAATGCCAGTTACACCAACTTGGTTGATAATAATGTTCAAGTCGTCTACGTCCTTGCTGATTTTCTGTGAGTTGTTCCATTCATTTTAAAGAGTGGAAAACTGGCATCTCCAGTCATTAGTGTTGAATTGTATATTTCTTTTTAAAATTCTGTCGATTTTTGCTTCATGTATTTTGGGACTCTGTTGTTAAGTATAATAAAGTTGAAATGTTATGTCTTCCTGAGGTTTTGACCCTGTCATAATTATAAAATGTCCTTCTTTGTCTCCATTGACATTTTTGTCTAAAGTCTATTTTGGCTAATATTATAAGCAATGCCTATGGGGAGACGGGAGAGGTCTACTGCGCCATGTGGGAAGCTCCCTGGCCGGGGATCGAACTCCTGCTGCAGTGGCTCTGGATAGCTTCATAGGCTGAGACTTAACCCGTTGCACCACTAGGGAGGCCCAAGTTTCTGTATTTCTTTAAGCACATACAAGGCAGCTGCTTTAGAGCTTCACTGCTAAGTCCAGCATTTGTGGGCCGAGAGCCAGTCTCTACTGCCTTCTTTTTCCTGACTGCAGTCACGTATTCTTGTGTCTCCGCATGTCTCACTTTTTTGGTGACACAGGATGTGTCGTAGACACTCTGGCCTCTGACTTCTCTCCTAGGGGTCTGCGGTTCAGTTGGTGGTTTGAAATTTCCCTGAACGGAACCTGAGAAGTGTGTTTATCTTGCAACTTAGGACCACAGATGCTTCCACTTGGTTTTTCTTTATTTTATTTTAACCTTGTCCCTAGAAGTCACCATTGTCTGGGCTGCTTATTGTCCAGCCACATATTGTTCTCAATGTGACCTTGACCCCAGTAAAGTTTCCACAGTCTGGAACTGTGTGTGAGCTGATGAGCTATCAGAACTCAGGCTGGTCCCAGGTTTAACTGTCCACTTCTCTCTCTCGATTCTCCATGGGCCAGGTGAGGGTGGTTGGGCCTGCTCGAGCCTGTTAGACAAGGATAGACTTGGGATGTGCAGAGAGCTCATCAACCCCCCGTAGCTGTCATCCCTGGGGGGACCCCCTGTTTAATCCCCAACTAGTCCACTGGTTCTTTAGGGCCCCGAACACAACTGTAGGCTAGCAGGACCACTGCGCCCTGGTCCCCGCCAAAACACACACACACACACACACACATTTCGTTGGTTGCTGAGATCATCACTTTAACCGGGATATCCCAATTTAAGTGAGTCTGCCCCTGCTAGTGAGACCACCCACCAGCAGAGCTGAGCTGGGGGGAGCCCCAAATAAGAATGCCAGGGACACATTCTGTTCCTACCCAGCATTCAGTGTCCTCATGGGCGCATGCGCCTGCTTCCCATGGACCCCGGATGGATTTCTAGGGTTCAAATGATTGTTTTTAACAGTTTTGTCAAGCTCTTTAGTTGCCACTGGGAGAAGACTTGCCAGTCCTTCACCCCATCATGGCAAAAGTGAACCCTTCCTGACTTGGAACAACTGCACACAGCGCCCTGACCCTCCCCGGAAATTCTACCCCAGCCCAGGGGCCAGAGCGCCCTCCCCGGTCTCCCCACGCTGCGCGAACTCCTGCCTACTTTTTCAGACTTAGGGGAGAGGGCCCGGATTTCCAGGGGCGCTCCTCTCTGTGCCTACACAGTCTCCGCTGATCAAAACATACCCTGCGGTCTGTTCTTCCCTCCAAACTCAGAGCTCTTTGGGGCCGGGGTTCTCCTCAGAGCAGAGGTCAGGCCTTAGCCATCTTGTCCCCACAACACGTAACCCAGAGCACGGCTGTTAGTAGGGGCCTAGTGTTCGTTGAAGGCGTGGAAACATTGATGAAAGAGCACGACCCATTAACTTCCTTAACTGGCTCATTGTTTTACTGAGAACTGATGCACAAGCGAAAAAAAAAATTACCTTTAAGAAATGATTCAGTTGTTGTTGGCTCAGGACAATATTTGAACATGATCTGATGACCAATTTGATATTAACCCAGGTTTCTCCCCCCAGCAGCACGGGGCAGTATAAATAAGACCCCAGCTGGGGCGGAGAACCATGGCAGCAGCAAGCTCCTTGGGAAGGTGAGTCACCGTTTTCTTCTTGGGGACAAGGAGACTCTTAGGAGCGGGTGTTTTGCTGCTTTTTTGCCCTGTTCCAGGGGGCACGGGCCGCAGGGAAGGGGAGGGAGAGGCGGTGGTTAGTGGGTGCAGTGCTTTCTGAACCCTCCTCCAGGGCTGCTCTCCCCGTGCTGCAGCCCTGCCCCTCACAGCCCTTCAGCCACAGCGGCCTCACGCCCCTCCCCTGACTCAGCTAGGTAGACCAGAGGCTGCAGAGTGGGGGCGGGGAGCAGTGTGGGTGTGACGGGAGGGGGAGCTGGGAGCACGGTGCTGGGCGGAGGGTCCATTGAGGACGTGGGATGGGCTGCTCAGGATTGAGAGTCTGGTTGGGAAGAACCAGGGCTCACGGGGTTTCTTGGACTGGGTTAACCTCAGAATCCGAACTCCATCCCCTAGAAGCTCAGGGGAAGCTGGGAAAGGAAGACACTGACTTTTGCTCTGGGAAGCCCACTCTTGCTGCAGGCAGCTGGAGGTTGGTGGGGAGAATATTGATAGCTGAGCAGGCTATTGTACCCACAGGACAAAAGACTAGGGACTGGGGACTTGAAAGGCAGACAATGATGGTCTCATAGCTCTGGGAGGCTCCAATTCAAAATCAGGTGCCAGCACGCTTGGCTTCTGATGGGGGCCCAGGCTGATGTGGAGAAGGCTGTGGACAGCCATGTCCTCTTTGTGGGGGCTCAGGAAGGGGAGGCGGGGGGCTTGCTCAAGCCCTCGGGTTGGCGCTAATGTGTGTCCATATACAGGGGAGCCTCATGACCTCAGCCAACCCTGTCACCTCCCGAGGCTCTGCCTCTGAGTGCATTTGGGGCTGGGGTTTCAGGATTTGTGAGGGACATAATGCTTCGGTCCCCAGCAGCTGCCATCTCAGTCCCCGTGCCGACACGAGGGGTGGCAGTGATGGGGCAGAGACGTGGCCCCATGCCCAGAGCTGAGCCAGGTACTGTGGGAAGACCAGGCAGGACACGAACTGGAACAGCTCAGGTCAAGGCTGATGCGTCTCTTCCAGCAAGTGCTGCCCAGCGCCCTCAGCAGATTCAAGGCCTGATTTTCAGGCTCAGCAATCTCGTGGGGCACATCTGGAGACAGAGAGGGCTTTTGACCTTGACAATGGAGAAGGGGCAGTAGCTGGGAGGACTGGGGAGGTTGAAGTGAGGCAACCAGGGTCCCCTGAGATGACCTTTGATTCAGCTTGTGTACAAGTCACCTGAGCACCACTGTGGACTTTATTTCAGAAATCACATCTCAGACTCAGATCAGGCCTACGTCTGGGCTTTATACTGTTAATAACTGCTTTTGGTAAGACTGATTTTTTTCATATAAAACTTCTTCAGAAACATTAAAAGCTGAGATTGACCCAACACTCCTACATGGCCATGGGGGCTGGGTCAGAGTGGCACCTGTGCCCCTTGGGCCTTGGCACATCTCTCCATCTGCCACAGTCCCCAGCACTCCTTATTGCACCACTTGCTGGCTCTATAGCAAGTATGTCTTTTTGGTCAGATCCCTGTATGTGCTTGAATCTGCACTCCTTGCTTTATCTCTCTTATTGGATCTTCCCTTTCATACTTGCAAGGGCATTCTCATGAACCCTGCATAAAATAAAAAAAAGGGGGGGGAGCCCCAGTGTAGAGATCAGGGGTCAATTTCACAGTGACAAGGAATTTCACAGTGACAAGGAATTCTAGGGCCAGGATGGGGAAGCGACCTGTCCAAGGACCTACTTGTAGCGCAGAAGGCACAACTGGATCCATCATTATCAGGTCCTTTCATCTGACGTCATCATCCGAAGTCCTTAGCCTTTTCTCACTACACTTAGCCAGCACCCGCTAATCCAGGACCCAGGTGGACAGTACCGAGGTTTTAAAGGGCCCCTCTTCAACCCCTCAGCCTTGAGAACACGCTCCATGGGAAGTTCCCTCCCATACCTCCTCCTTCCAATAACAGCTCGCTGTTTGTTGCAGAAATGTCTCCTGGCAAGATGCAGCTGGCTCTCTCTCTGGTCCCCTTCCTTTGTGGCCTTATTAGTAGCATCTCCTGTGAGTCACAAGGAGCCATATGGGATGAGCCCCACCAGCCACGGAGCCTGCCACTTCTCAACCAGGACATCAAGGTTGACCATGAGGTGTTTACCCAAAAATTACTGAAGACTCTGTTAGTTGAGAATCCCAAAGAGAATATGATCTTCTCCCCCATGAGCATCTCCACCTCCTTGGCCATGATCTCCGAGGGAGCCAGATCCAGGACACTTGTCAACCTGCTGCACGTCTTGGGCTTTGACTTCAAGGAGCATGAAGTGAGGGACGTGCACCCCTCCTTCCTGGCTTTCATCCAGAGGCTGCACCAGCTGGAAAGGAAGGATATTCTGAGGCACAAGGACTTTCTCTTCATCAACCACCACAGGAGGGTTGACCGCAGGTTCCTGGAGGAGATTCGAAAGATCTATGGCGTGCAAGTGCAGATGATTGACTTTGGAGATAAAGAAAAAGCCAAGGAGGAAATTGACCATGTTGTGGCTCAAAAAGTCCAGGACAAAGACTATGAACTGACCATTATGCTGGATCCTCAAACCTTCCTGTTGCTTATAAACTACATTTCCGTCAGAGGTAAGGCTGACGAAGGGCTTGAATTTCCATTTCAGGTATTCCTTGCCCCAGTGTTTCCTTAAAAAGAAGGCTAATTTGTAATTACATCCATTTTCCTAATGACCAGGATCCACCCCTTATTTCATTTACTGTAATCTCTTGCATTTAAAAATTTTTCTCCCAGTTTTTTGCAATCAGATTGTTCCTTATACCTATGCCATTTTGAAGTAAAATGCTTAATGTTTGCAGTTAGAAAGAAAAAAAAATAAATTCCTTCTGCAGTGGCGCGAGCATCAGCGAAGCCACTGGTTTTGTAAGTTCAGAGCGATGTGACATGAGGCTGTCATGGATTCAGGGTCACACACCAGGTGCACAAAGGTCACACTCAATTCCTGGCCTTGACATTGTTTGTTTGTGGGCTCCAAGTCACCGCTGTAGGGAGACTCCTCTGCCTTGAGCTCATGGTCTCTGGGGCCCCCTTAAATGTGGGTAGTGGTGTATTTCTCACAAGTCTCTCTTGACTTTTTCCTTCCCGATTGCTCAGGCATTTGGCAAGTAGCTTTCGACCCCAAACTCACTCACACGGAGACCTTCTTCGTGGACAAGCACAAGAAAGTGCAGGTGGACATGATGAGGAAGACGGAGCAAATGATCTACAGCCGGTGGGATGACCTGCTCGCCACGATGGTCGAACTGCCTTACACTGAGGGTTTGTCCGTGGTTCTCGTGCTCCCAGATGAAGGGCATTTCTACTCTGTTCTAAGAAGGATGGAGCTTAGGAGGGACTGGATCCATTACGCCAAGGATATGAGGTACGTCATAGGGGGACATTCCAGATTCCCGCTGAAATTTTGTTGAGATCTCATTTTCTCTATGCAAGAGTCTTAGTTGGGGGGAATTGAACATCTGGTTATTTCCTAGGATATTTGTAGAAAATGAACCAAATGGAACAGGAAAGTGATGGCCTGGAATCTATTAATAGTCAGAAGGACCTTGAATTGTCTTAATTATGCCTCTTTTGGTTACATGTACAGAATCAGAAATTCACGTCATACAAGCTCTATGGGGTAAAGACAGGTATGGGAAAGACACATGGGCATTTCAGGCCCCTGAGGGGATGAGCGAGGCCAGGTTTCACCAGGGATGGAAAAGGGGCAGCAGCATCATCAGGAAGGCCGACTTTCCCCTGTCACTTCTTTGTTCCTAACCTCACCAGCGCAGCAATCGGCTGTCACGACTTTCACATCTGAGTGGCTCTGTTCTTTGCCAGACACTGCTGGGGGAAGCAAAAATAGTGGTCAGGCAAACCTGTCTCTGCTAGTGTGGAATATTCAGTATGGTGGGAGAGGCAGAAAGTAAAAAAAAAAACAAGGGCATAATTTCAAATTGCCACAAAAGCTATGGAGAAAACGAGTAGGGCTAAATAATAGAGAACTCGGTGGTGCAGTATTAATTGGGATCTTAATTAGAGGAATTGTAAATAGGTATGAGGGTTGGGGGAGGAGCCTAAGCAGGGGAGTTCAAGCAGAGACCGCTGTGGACAGGTCTGGCTCTTCCTTTCAATCATTGTGCCCTCCAGACTGAGTCTACATCACTCGGTTCCAGCCACATGTTCTTAGAAGAGATCATTGAATTGAGCAGCTCCGGCATTCACCAAGATCCAATCAAATGTGGATAAATCACAGCATGATTTCCAATGGCAAGCTGAACTTTGTGGGGTGCTAGGAGGGAGGGGGTGGGAGACGTCAGGCAATAAATGTGCAGACTGGGAAGAAATCACCAGATAGTGTTTACTACGTGACTTGCTGCAGTACAGACATCCTCTAGCGATAATGTCACAGCAGAGAGGATCCGCCAACTACCTATCTGTCTGTCTACCTATGATCTATACCTATCCATCCATCCAGCCAGCCAGCCAGCCAGCCAGCCAGCCAGCCAGTAAGCCAACCCTCCCACGCATGTACCCCTTAGGTATTTCTCGCACCATCTATCATCTATCTACCTACCCATCCATCCATCTACCTACTCACACACTTACCCACCCACCCACCCTGTCTGTCTGTCTGTCTACCTACCTACCTACCTCTCTACCTATCATTAACAATGGCACAGAGCTGCTGATTCAAAAGAGTCCTCCTCTCTCTCATCTGTCTGAAAACTTAATGGTCCCAGCCAGTGTTTTCCTTCCCTGTGAAAACTCCATTTGACCTGAGGCAAGATGACCTCAGGCCCTAGACATCCTTTACCACGTTCAGCCCCCGCCCGACCTACGCTGCTGTTAGACAGAGGATTGATGACACTTAGGGCTGGACCCCCTGGCCTGGCCCTCATCTTCTTCCCTTGGATAAAGAGTCTGCAAAGGAACACTGGAGTAGTAAGGCATATTTTCAGCAAATAGTTTACTTGGAAATTCAGAATTGCAGATCAAACACCAACATTTTTAATCTCTGCGCAAGCAAACCCTCAGCACGAGAAGAGTCCTTCAGGTCTAAGCAAGACGCTTCCCCTAGACCATGGAAATGAACATATCGCAACTTCCTTTTGGTTTTCATTCCTAACAGATTGGTGGAGTTAATTTTGCCCAAGTTCAAGATCTTCTCCAAGATAGACCTTAAAAAAGTGCTTCCCAAACTGGGCATCAAAGACATGGTTACTGCAGAAGCGGACTTCTCGGGCATCACAGAAGAGGTTTTCCCAGCTATTGTTGAGGTAAGTGGGGCAGTTTCTGGAGTCCGTTTTATCTATACCAGTCCTGAGAGAAGAATAATCCATTTAAAACAAAAGCAGCAGTTATAACGCTCATCTCCCCTGGCCCATTGGCTTTGAGCTTCTTTAATCATTCATTCATTCATTCAAAAGTAATAGCGTGAAGCACTTTTGGAGGCACTGGGGACACAGATGTGAATGAGCTAAAATCTCCATCTCACAGGCGCTCACTGCCTTGAGAGCAGACAATGAACATACCCACAGTAGGTCTCCTGTCAGCCTGAGACATTCTGGGGAGAAAGGAAAGTGGGGAAACTGGGAAAAACACCTGGGGAGGTGCGGGTGCACCTGGGGTCGGCTGGCAGGAGAGTCTGGGGCTGCTGGGTCTCCCAGAAGAGGAGAGAAGGAGGGCGAGGGCCAGCGAGCCGGCAGCGGGATGCACGTTCCAGGTGAAGCGGACAAGCGCCTCCTGTGAGCCTGACATTTTTGAGGAACCCCGAGAGGCCTGATGAAGCTCAAGTGCTGGGCAGGCAGAGCATGGGAGGCGGGGAGCCAGCGGAGCCCAGGGTTTGCGTGAGCAGGCGGGCCCGGCTCTGCTGTGACCCCAGATGCTGTGGGGCACACCCTGGCTTGGCCTGGGGCCAGCCGGGTTCACACCCAGATCTGAGGCAGGGTCGTTGTCTCCCCAGGCCACGCATGAGGCCGGGATGCAAGTGACCGAGAAGGGCGTGAGGATGGCCGCCGGCAGGGCCGGGGACGCGGCGGAGGTCCGCCTTCTGCACCACCAAGCGGAGCCCCTGCGCCTGAAATTCAACAAACCCTTCCTCATGTTTGTGGTGGACAACAAGACGCAAATGGAGCTCCTTGCGGCCCGCGTCGTGAACCCCAGCGCTGAGTAGAGTGGGGGTTGGTGCCCAACTGCCCGTGAATGGAGTGAATAAAAGTCCCTGCAGTGAAGCCAGAAATGCCGGGCTGAGAGTGCGTCTTCTCCGGGGCTGGGCGGGGTGAGGGGCTGGGCCTGCTGGGCACCTTCCCGCATGTCTTCTCCCACGGCTGGCAGGGGCAAGGTACCGGCTGGCGGGGTTCGGTCTGTGCAGCCTCCCAGGTCTTGCTTCCAGCCTGGAGGCCCCCAGCGCCCTTTCCTCGTCTGCACACAAGTCCCCCCACCCCAGCAGGGGGCTTGGTGGACAGAGGCAGGGACCCCCAGGAAAGTGGGAGGGTGGGAAAAGTGAGTGTCAGCACCCACAAACACCTCTTCCATGTGTCCACTTAGCTCCACGGGGAAATGGGGGAGGCAAAGGACCCCAAATATGTTAGCAGCGCCTGCTCTGTCCCACACACTGATCTCTCTTTATTCTTACAGCCCCTGTGTCAGAACAATTAATAGCACCAAGAGACGGGTACTAATAACTCTTCCTTCCCTGACTGGACAGGATGTGAACCTAATGAGGAGGGAGAGACAGATGGTCTTGTGCACAAAGGGGTGTGAGTGTAGGGGGCTGAGCCTTGGTACCACCTGCCTGGCAGTGCCCTGCCTTGGGTCTGATGGCAACAATCCAGCTCTCACTACATTAAATGAGATGCACTGGGGTTTTAAAGAGTTGACTCATTCAAACAATTGGTGGTTGTGTTAGAGGGCAGGGAGAGGGGCACCTCCAGAACCCCCAATCCTGCCTGTTTTAAATAGGTTCTGGCATCTGCCGCATCAGGACAAAACATATAAGATCTTAAGTGGAAAAGAAACTTTAATACAATTAGTGTGATAATACAGAAAAGACAAAGAATATAGTTTCGAAACTAAGCACCCAAAGTTACCCATCACCTCGTGGGCAAAAGGCCACCCAAACAGGATTGGCCCAAGGCGAGGCCCGAAAGCCTGCCACAAGTCTGAAACACCTTTCGGCAGGGACCCAGAGAAAAGGGTTGGAAACAGACAATTCTTTGAGAAAAAGAGCAAAATCAAAATCCAGATCAGCGTTGCCATTGTCACCTCTCCACGGGTCTCTCACCCACGTCTGTCTCAAACAGTCCAGGCCAGAGCAGCTTCCTCACATGTCTCTCTGCTCCTTGGGCCTCTTCTGGCCTCCATCCTGCTGCCTTTCTTCCTGTCTCTCCTCTCTGTCTTCTCATCTCTCCTGCTCGGCTCCACCCTCCCTTGGGTGGGGCGGGGAACCTGGAACACTCCCCTTTCCTGAGGACCCCCCTCTTACAGTACTTGCTTGCTGAGTGCCTGAGGCCCCACTTAGGAGATGGGGGTCATTGCCAGCCCAGCCCCCCAGCCCCCCAGGCCATTCCAGGAGTTTACTGATGCTTGACATAAGTACAGTCCTTGTACAGAAACAAAGGACTGGAAGGAAATTCAGAAATTCAAGCTAGACCTCTCCCGCTTTATTGAAAGCCCTCGGAGCAGGTCACTCCCTCTCGTTTGCCCACCTATCACCCACAGCCTAGAATAGGCCTGCACCTGAATGAATATTCGCCTGGGGCAGCTCTCAAGGTGATGGAATTGAGGGAATTTTACACTGTTCTGTAGATTGTGGTTTCTCCTCATAGTCACAAAGAACAAGTGTCTTTTTTTTTTTTAAGATTTATTTATTTATGCTTTCCGTATGCACGCCCGTCCGTGGCAGGAGCAGGAGAGAATGCCCTCACAGAGGACGTGGGCCCAGGGACCCAATGTGAGGGCGTCCTCGGGACATTGGGTCCTCGGGACCCCGAGCGCCCATGGTGGGGCCTGTTCATCCTCCGTGAACGCGTCACCGTGGGAGCGGGGAGGGGATGGACTCCCAGAAGCTGGGGGGCTCGGGGCTGCGTGCGAGGGGTGTTCGCGGGGGATGGGGGGTGGGCGCCGCCCTCTCCCACCACCACAGGACAGGTAAGGGGGCAGAGGTCATTCGTCAGCCTCGCTGGCCCCGGTGCCCAGGTCTAGGGTCAAACATTATTCTAGATATTTCTGTGAAAGTTTTCCTTAATGATATCAACATTGAAATTGGTGGACTTTGGGGAAAGGAGATTGCCTTCTACAGGGGGGCAGGCTTCAGAACAGCAGTTGACATTCTGACAACCAAGATTAACCTCCCTTTTCCTCCCCATGCAGGCAAGAGGGAGTTCTACCTGCAGATGGTCTTAGGAGTCAGCCTACAACACCCACTCATCCTAGTCTCTAGCCTCACGTGGGGCCCACCAGCTTCTACAATTGTAAGAGGGGGGTCCTCAGGAAAGGGGAGTGTTCCAGGTTCCCCGCCCCACCCAAGGGAGGGTGGAGCCGAGCAGGAGAGATGAGAAGACAGAGAGGAGAGACAGGAAGAAAGGCAGCAGGATGGAGGCCAGAAGAGGCCCAAGGAGCAGAGAGACATGTGAGGAAGCTGCTCTGGCCTGGCCTGTTTGAGACAGACGTGGGTGAGAGGCCCGTGGGGAGGTGACTATGGCAACGTTGATCTTGGTTTTGATCTTGCTCTTTAACTCCCAGAATTGTCTGTTTCTGACCCTTTTCTCTGGGTCCCCGCTGAAAGGTGTTTCAGACTCATGGCAGCCTTTCGGGCCTCGCCTTGGGCCAATCCTGTTTGGGTGGACTTTTGCCCACGAGGTGATGGGTAACTTTGGGTGCTTAGTTTCGAAACTATATTCTTTGTCTTTTCTGTATTATCACACTAATTGTATTAAAGTTTCTTTCCCACTTAAGGTCTTACATGTTTCGTCCTGATGCGGCGGATGCCAGAACTATTTAGAGCGGGCAGGTTTGGGGGTGCTGGGGTGCCCCTCTCCCTGCCCTATAACACAAGGACTGTATTTATGTCAAGCATCAGTAAACTCCTGGAATGGTCTGGGGGGGCGTTGAGGGGCTGGGCTGGCAATGACCCCCATCTCTTAAGTGGGGCCTCAGGCACTCAGCAAGCAAGTACCAAGCTCACAGAGCCCCCCACCCCCACTCCTTTTCCCAACTTCAAGGAGGACTGCTCAAGTCTTACTTAATGTGGGGGTGATCTGTGTGGAACCCACAAAAAGAGAGAGGATCAACAGCGATGCAATCATGCCAGCCAACCCCCCGCCGCCCATCACTGGAATAGCCAAGAACTGAGCTGGGCCCAGAATCGTGATTTGCTCTCGGTTACAGGACAGGCAGCCGGGACAGACGCTTTAAAAAAATGGTCCCTGCCCATTTGCTGTTCCCTTCATGCCACTTCCAGGAATTGATCCAACAAATATTGACCAGGCGGCTGTGAGCTTCAGGCCCCATTTTCCTGCGGGCAGAGGGGTGCGGAGCTGAAAACCCGGACCCAGCCGACCTCACTGTGAGTACAGGGGCAGCCCACCGCCTCTGCCCCTCCCTTCCTCTGCCTCTGCCCTGCGCCCTTCTCTCCCCCGCTTTCTCTTCTCTTAGCAGAAGAGATGGGAGGGAGTTTCCTCTTAAGGGAAGGAAATACAATGACATTGCTTCCAGTTCTGAAAGCAGGAACATTCAGAATAAAATAACCTTTTACGGGAAACTTGGGCTTCAAAAATGTTGCCAGAGGAACCACCGAGATTCCTGGTAGTTGAGACAAGAAAACAAAGCAACGGGACCCAAAGCACAGGACAGCATCTTTGCAGCGAGGTGACGGGGTGCCCCTTAGAGGAGAGGGCTTCAGAGCCTGGACTAGAATCTTGCCCATCACTTAACAGCTGTGTGTCCTAACCTTGAGCCTCAGTTTCCCTAGACGCGTGCCTGGCAAACCTGTGGCTGAAGGTTCTGTGCCGCCCACAAGCGCACTGCTGGACTCGGGACAGGGCAGCCTTCAGCCACTGAAATGTGCTGGCATTTCAGGACAGGATTCCGGGGCCCAGCCCTCACCCACTGAACCCCAGCAGTGCCCCTCCTCCAGTCTTTGAGATGCTCCAAAGCCCCGTCCTAGCCCACTATCCCCCTCCCCACTGCATTGTGAACACCTCTGGCTGGGAACTAGCAAGACATTGCCTCCAATAGCCCCCCACAAATAAGTACTTAATAAATGGGAACAATAAAGTTAATTAATGGACTTTTTAAGTGTTTTTCTAGAAAAGGAATAAAGAAGTGAATTGGGTGAATTGCCGCCAGCGTAGGTAGAAGGGGTGATAATGAACCCCCCTTACTTTCTAGGTGCAGCTGCTTTGAACACTGCGCAGTCTTGTAATCCCTAAGCAACCCCACCCACCAAGCCTATGGGTATGAGCATCTGCATTTTGCAAATGGGACCTCTGCAGCTCAGAGGGGCTCCTCAGCACAGCTTCACACAGTGATTCCTGCAGAGTCTTGACTCAAAACCAGCCCCTAACTTGCAATTCCGTCCTCTTTGGAAATAGATCCTTCTGGAGGTCTGGGATTCCTCTGGTGGTGAGTCCAACAAGATATAAGAATAAAGATCAGGAAATAGCTTTGTCGTCACTGTCGTTCTTATCTGCCCTCCCCGGCCTCCGGGCAGGCCGATCAACTTTTAAATTGTTCTGCTTCTTCTAAATCTCCCTTCAAAAGAAACTGACAGTTTGGAACACACTGAACGACCCGCAGAAGAGGCAGCAGGACGTGGCCTTGGGAACTGCCCTGCAGTACTTTGCTCAGCAAACGAGTTTCAACATAATTGATAATGAGGCCACATTCCTCCCTCCCTACAACTGCCCTTTGGGGCTTGGCAGGGTATTTAGGGCATCAGGCACTGTAAGTCCTTTACAGAAATATGACCTCTCCCACCCGACTTGGACACATAATTGATCCACAAGCCATTAGCTTGGAACAAAAGACATTAAATGTACTGCTTAATGCATAACGTGATGGGGCAGAAGAGCAAGGAGGCCCGAATGCATAATGGAAGGGTCAGTTTTGAAGGGAGCAGGATATCAAGATGAAGGGTTTGAGTGGCAATGTGGGGGGGTTGGCTCTACAAAGGGGATGCATGTGTGGATCCCCAAAAGGGAGAGGAAGGCACAGGCCAGTGCAGAGCGAGCAGATGCCAGTGATACTGAACGCACCTCGGTTTCCCTCAGCCAATAAAAGGAGAGTTTGAGGAAAAGAAAAGTGGTTTAACTTGTCGACAAATGAGGAGAGTGGCAGACTCCTGTCTGAAAGATGCCTGTCCTGCTCTCTGGCAGGCTGCAGGGTTATTCATACAAAGGCAAGAAAGGGGAGGTGGGCAAAGGTACAGGGGTACGGGAAGGGGAGGGGAAGTGGTAGACGTGGAGATTATGGTGGGCACCAGTTTGCTTTCTTCAACAACTTCTGTTTAACTCCCTTTCCTTTGGAACCCAAGAAGACAAATCTGTCAGACAAGGAGGGTTACAAAGGATGGGGGAAGACAAACTTTAATGGTTAACAAACTCGCTAATGCTTACCCAAAGGACAGGTCATAAAGAAGACATCTGGTAATGTTATGGACAGAGATTCCAGAGATAAGCTAAACCAAACACATGCTAATTGGGATTTAGAGACCATTTGCCCCCTGCAATAAATCTCAAACATTAGAGGGGATCATACTCAGTGAAATAAGCCAGAAAGAAAGAGAAAAATATCGAATGGTTTCACTTAT